>JAUCNO010000460.1:7792540-7820311 GCA_032353835.1 Enteromius viviparus
ACAGCTGGACTCAAATGAAGGTGTAGAACCATCTCAAGGATGATCAGAAGAAATGGACAGCACCTGAGTTAAATATACGAGTGTCACAGCAAAGGGTCTGAATACTTAGGACCATGTGATATTTCAGTTTTGATTTTTTAATAAATCTGCAAAAATGTCAACAATTCAGTGTTTTTCTGTCAATATGTGCTGTGCACATATTAGCAAATGGCTGCAATATAACAAAGAGTGAACAATTTAAGGGGGTCTGAATACTTTCCGCACCCACTGTATATATATATATATATATATATATATACATACAAACACACACACACTATATATATATATATAGAGAGAGAGAGAGAGAGAGAGAGATAGATATATGCGTGTGTATGTGTGGTGGAAATTGAAAATATAATTTAATTAAAATGTTAAATGCACCTGTATATACTACTGTTGTGGTTTTATTTTCTTTGAAAAAAATCTTTCTTTCATTATTTTCTTTTATTTTCTAATTATGGTGGTTATTTTCTTTTTTAATGATTAATAACTACACTGTATTCATATTTGAATAGTGTATAATAAAATATAATAAAATAAAATATAACTGCATTTTTATTTATATTATGTTAAGTATAATTGGGATACAATTATAGTTGTTAGTAATGATACGGAATCTGATTTTTTGTTTTCCATTTGTATTTTAACATTTTACTGTTGCTTGTTTTTGTCATTTTTGGTAGTTTTTGTTTATATATATTAATTTATTATTTCTGTTTTAGTTTTTGTAGTACTTTTTTTTTTTTTTTTTTTTTTTTTTATAATACCCCTCATACGTAAGTATGTTGTGTGTGTGTGTGTGTGTGTGTTGATAGAGATTTATCTTAAATCTTAAATTAAAATAACAAAACAAATTGCACTCCACAGTGTTAACGAACCCAAAAATACACCTTACATTAAAAAAAAAAAATAATTTTATAGGAGGACATGGACAGGTTCTTCTGTGTAGTGACTTTCTGCTGATGTCGGCCAGTTTCCTGTGTCAAGAGTGGAAAGAGAGATGGGCGGAAGGGTGATTATTAAAAGAAGAGAGGCTGTTGATTAATCATGATTGACTCTCTTTCTCTCTCTCTGTATGTCTTACTGCTTGATAATGGAGACACATTCAGTTCTGTTCTGTTCTGGTTTATTCATGTGGCCTGTCAATCCTTCTCTCTCTCATTCTGTCTTTCTCCATCAGTCTCGTTGTCTTTGTTCTGTTCCTTAAGGCTTACACCAGACTCATCATCACATTGTTCTTTTTTCCCCTGTCTTTCTTTTTTTCATCCCTTCATTCTTCCCGGCAATGGCCAGAGCACTCATCTTAATCTTCATTTCTCTTTTTACCCTCTTGTCCTGTGATTCTCTCTCTCTCTTTTTCTTTCTCTCTTTCCCTCCGTCGACTCAGTGCTTGCAGAATTGAACCATGGGAGAGAAGGACTGTCAGACTGTTTTTCCAATCTGCCTCTTTTCTCATCCATCCACTCCTCCTTTTCTCATTCTACCTCTCCTGTAAATAGAAAGCACTTGGCCGACAGCTGTGAGATTTGAGAGCATTTATCTCAGGAAAAAAAACTCCTCTAAACAATAGGATCAGGCTGCAAAGAGCAGAGAGACCTTAAAATATACTGGTCTGGAATCAAATGAATTCCTGGTCGCACACATCTTTCCCACAATGCACTAGAAAGTAAATTCTATTTAAGGCTTGTTTTTTTCTAAGATATTTATTTAGAGGTACACAGTCTTTTTTCATATAGAAATGTTCCAAGGTAACGCATGACATAATATATAATATGATGATGTAATGATAATATAATTATAATTTTCCCAGTATAGCCCTGTTCATACAACATCAGACTCAGATTTCAGAGACTTTATTTGGATAAACGTGTAGTTGTATTTTTCTGACTGTTTCTTTTTATACATTTCTATCATGTAGGTACTACCCCTCTTTCTGGATGTGTGTAGTTATCTAGTTAATAGCTAGTTAGTTGACCTGATGAGTTCACCTGCCATTTATCAGAATGGAAGTATAGATTTAGCTTGGTCATTTCTTTTATTTGATCTTTACTGTCTCTTGCCTTTATATAGATATAGTTAGTTGGACTGCTTTTATGAAGTCTTTTAGGGAATTTACTACAATTTTCCTCGATGGGTAGAAGCTAGCTAGTTAATTATTTTAGTTAGACTTCTTATCCTTGATGGATGTTGATTGGTTAGTTAGCTAGTTGGAACTTTGCGTATTTTATTAGCTCTTTAACCTGAATAATTAATTGTTTGGACTACTTTTTTACTTTTCTGTGTTTTAGGGAATTTACTACCCCTCGTCCTGGATGGATACAAGTTAGTTAGTTATTAGCTTTGGTTCATTAGACTACTTTACTGATTTAGTTTAGCTAGTTAGTTGGTAGAGTTGGTAGAATTTACTGCCCCTTGTCCTGTATGGGTAGAAGTTAGCTAGTTAATAAGTTAGAGTTAGAGTGCTTTGTCTTTTACTAAGCGAGTTTGAAGTTATGTCATTTTACTATTCCTAGATAACTAGTTTGTTGGATAGTTAGACTACTTTGTCTTTTACTAATACCATGGATAGATAGAGGTTGGTTAGTTAGCTAGTGAGAAGTTATGTAGTTTTACTATTCCTAGATAACTAGTTTGTTTGATAGTTAGATTACTTTGTCTTTTACTAATACCATGGATAGATAGAGGTTGGTTAGTTAGCTAGTTGGAATTTATGTAATTTTATTAACTTTTCCTAGATAATTAGTTAGTTGGATAGTTAGACTACATTGTATTTTACTAATACTTACCATGGATAGATAGAGGTTGGTTAGTTAGCTAGTAGGGAGTTATGTAATTTTACTAACTTTACTAAGTTTTACTAGATAATTAGTTAGTTGGCTTGTTAGACCACTTTTATACTTGTCTGTCTTTTAGGAAATTTACTGATACTTATTCATGGATGGGTGGACCTAAAATAGATTCAGATCGTAGTTGGCTAGTTAGCTAGACTGACTTCTAGGGAATTTACATCCTCATCCTGGATGGAAATGCAGTTAGTTTGATATTAGTTTTAGTTAATTAGACTAGTTATATTTCATTTACTGATAGAAATCAAGGATGGATGGATGGATTCTGGTTGGTTAGTTAGTTAGTTAACTATGATTATGTTATTTCACAAGCTGTAATGCCACTTTTCGTATAGATACTTAGTTGGCTACTTTTATTGGACTGCTTTTATGATACTTTTGTCATTTTATGAGCACCTTTTTCTACGTAGATTGGATTATTTTATCATACTTTTACGTCCTTTTATATAGTTAGTTGTGCTGCTAATATGATACATTTATATCCTATCCACAATAGCAATGTGAAGATTTTGTTCACAGCTCCGTGTTCCACAGAAGAAAGTAAGTAAAAAAAAAAAAAGATTTGGAAAGGCATGAGGACATGATGTCAGATTTTTCATTTCAGGATGAACTCTTACCTAAATCCTAGATCAGTTAGTAGCAGAAACTTCCGTTAGCGAGCTTTCTCTCCTCAGTCACTATCTCTGTCTTGGATGTGTTGACGGAGGAGAATCTGTTATTCCTGGAGAGCGCTTTCATCTGAAACTCTCATTCTTTATTCATTCGTTTACTGCCTCCTCCATCCATCAGTCGTCTGAAGTAGAAAAACACCTCAGGCTACCAGCAAAAAACTGCCCTTTTGCCCTTCTTCCTCGCCGTTCGTTGTCAATCCATCCATCCCATCCTCTCCTGATCTGTCACACTTTCCCATATTGTTCTTTCCATCTGCCTCTGTCTGACTCTGCTTCAACTTTTCAACTCTTTCTCACCTCTCCTCTCTGTTCCTGTTCTTACACCTTTTCTGTCACTTTCTCTGAATTGCAATTTAAAAGCCATTCTAAATTCTGAATGGTGCACCGCCATGATACACACCATCCCCTGCAACCACACCAGGTATTTAAGTGATAATTGCACATTAAATGAACTTTTACGATGGAAAAATGTTTGGCTCGTAATGATGGTGGGAGGGGCTTACATGACTGAATGAGTCCCTAGTGGATGCCTCAACCCTGCTTTTTTGTCCAGACGCTTTCCCACGAGGTTGTACTTTTGGCTGCCGTCAAACAGCAGTGGCTGAGTGAATGGCATGTGGTCATTGTGTGGTCTGTTTACGCTGCTGGAGTGGTTGTGTCACAGTCACAGGCGGCCTGGAGTGGGAATGTGTGTGAGGCCAGTGCTTGGCTAAGTTTAAGGATTCTGCTCATGTGGCTTTGTACACTTTACATAAAGCTTTACAGACACCATGTACTGCAGTGGGGAAAAACTGAATCATGCTCACTAGCCGCCCTTGATGTCTTTGATGTATACAAAGTGTGAGCGAGTATTACATATTAGAAGTCTTGAAAACATTGTTTGCTTAATTAGTTGTGTGGTGCAAATCATAATTATTTGGTGTGCCATACGTAAGCCACATACTGTATGACGTCACCTGGAACATATAACCTACTTAAAAAACAATTGCCATCCAAAAAAAAATTCCCTCCAATTCTAAAGCCACAGCAAAACAGATATGGTGAAAGTTTGGCCAATATGTGCTCAGCCCTGCCTTACCTAGGCGAAGTGTGACAGTTACCAGCCACATTTGGGCCAAACGTTCTTGCTATCGGAGTTTGCTTCATGTTTGGACACACCATGAAGTATTTATAACAAAACCAAGTAGAATCACAAGACTTTGGCCCTTTGTAATGAAGTGTAGTTTGTCACGATTAAGCGATATTAAGGCAAACTGTTTTATAGTCATATTTTTATTACAAATTATAAGTGGTCGAATTTCTTTTGCATGCTAATTATTTACTTCGAATGAGACCTATATTAAAGATGAAGTAGAAAACGCATGCATTTCAGCTTAATGAAAGCAAATCTTTTTTGATTTCATGTTGACTTTAATACAAGGCCATACTGTTTATTTGCCTGCTTTAAATCCCAGCAACGGTAATTATATACAGTCATGGTTACATTCATGAATCTCAGGGGAAATTACTTGAAAATAAAATATTTCCTCTGAAACTGAGTCTAGTATTTTTGCAGCCCGACTTAAAGTTTCCATTCCTTCATATTTCAGAAAAGCAGTCAGTCAAAGGCAGTGCCCGAGGATATTTTTTCCCGTTTGATATTTCCTTACCTGACACTCAGGTATGAGCGTGCGTGAGAGCGTATAAGCGACACACGCGATCAACAGTGCAGCTTGTGAATGTTGCAACAGACGTCTCAAGCTGTCCGAATATCAAATGCGCTTTATAATCCTATGCTCAAAGTTTCTCTACATGCAATATTTAGTGTGAATAGCTGAAACAGAAGGCCCTCAAGGGCCCAGCGGAGAACAGGTCACTGGCATGAAAGGGTGTTTAAGTCGCAAAAATAGAGTGATGAGGGGGGACAGATGAAAAGACTGATGATAAACCAGCGAGAAAGAGGAAGGCAAACACTAAACGATATCTTCACTGCTTTGATAGTGTTTTTAACTTTGTTGCACTACAGTACTAGAGAAGCCTACATTAATTTTCCAGTTCACTGTCAATATGAATGTGCTAATTTCCTAATTAGTTCAAACTTTGCATCTCACTTACTCATCGCTAACTCAGTCACTTGGTTACTCCGTGATAAGCATACTGAATTCCCAAAAGTGGCCACCACGTGATCTTTTCAAGTGTTCTTTGACTGAATTGCCACACTAAGGAATCATTATCATCTGAAATTTAATTTTACAGCTGCACAGTGGTATAGTACAATCACGCTTTAGTTTCTTCACAATGTGTGTTAAATGGCTGATGTCGAACGCTCATTTGATTTTGATTCGCCTCTTTAATTCAAGGCTCCCACCAGATGGAGTTATTTAGCTGGATTGTGATCTGTAATAGCCCATTGCACATATTTTAATGTAATCCAGCACTGTTTTAAACAATAAAGGTTAATGCTGGAATCAAACCGAAACAAAAGTAAATCACTTGAAAAAGGAAGAAACGATGAAGGTCGATAAGGTAGGAGAAAAAGCGAGGGCCAAAAGCGAACTAGAACATGCTCGTTGTATACGGTGTGTTTTTCCGGGATACATCAGAGAAGGGCTAATGTTGTCTGTAACAGGCGGCATTCCCAGATGGAAGACTTTTAGCTGATGAACTTAATTGGCATGACATGTGCCGGGCACCGTGCCAACTGGCCAGACCCCTCTGCAGCTGCGCACAGAGAGAGAACTTTCATCTCATTTATTTCCAAGATCCTTTCCTTGTCCAATTATGCTTTCAAAAGCAACAACAACAAACACTACATTGCTGCAAAACCTCTCGAAAGGAATAAAAACTTCAGCTGGAAGTACAATCCGGTTGTCGTTTGTTTTTCCAAACCCGTATGACAATGTGTTCACATGGTTGTCTTGGTCTGGGCCAAAATAGAAAATGATACACTTAGTCCTGGTTTGCTTAGCATTTAAATTTTTTTTAATACAAAATTTAAGATACAAAACAAGATCGCTACCTGTTTGGACAGCTATTACGATATATATTTTGTAACGAACGTTGCTTACTGAGATCTGTAAGGAGATGGCGGAGATGGTATATACTATACTTACGGGAGACATGACTCTTTTGTTTTTGGTTCGTTTAAATCACCTTGGTTGATGTTGCGTTCATCCTTCACCTGAACTGTATTAGAGTGCGTTTGGAAATAGGCTGATACCCCACCTTTTCAGGTCTTGTTTTATGCACACTAAAGTTGAGACGTCACCCTTGTTTAATAAACCACATTGACTTAGCAATTGTGGTTTGTTATAATCAAACTAAACTTGGCAAGCGTGAACATACTCTTACTGTCTTTCATGGAACACAAAAGAAGACATTCTGCAGAATGTTGTGTTCTGTCTCTATGCCCTTATATGTCTTAAATACTTTATTATTATGATAAAAGAAATAGATCATTCACCCTTTCAATTTTCTAAGTGCATATTATAGTTCTTAATGGAAAAAAAATTACTTAGAGTTCTTTCAATAATTACCCACTTTTATGATGTTTCAAACCCACAAGATCTTCGTTCAACTTCAGAACACAAATTAAGAATTGTTTTATGAATTTCTACGTTACGTTTAAAAAAAACAACAAAAATTCTACCGCCAGTTATTTTGCTTTTAAAATGTGTGTTTCCATATCAGAATGTCTGTTTTTTTTTATTAATCAGTGATTCCGCACAACTGCCTATTTACCCAGTATTTCAACACGCCGGGTTGCCAGTTGGTGGAAAACAAAGTGTACTGCAACATAGAAGCCAGCACATGAACTAGGTCAGATATCACAGGTTCTACCCAACCTAAAACGTTTCCACATCCATCTAAAAGCTGTATGACCAGATGCATATTATATTATGATAAATCTCATTAGCTTACAGTTTAGGACTTCTGTTGTCAGTTGCACTCTTTCCTGTTGCATGTCCTCAACCTGGCAACCTGCGTGAGCGTCGAAAACTCCCAAAACAACTCTCTCCAATTTTTTTTATTTGGACTGCAGTACCCATTACAAACACTAGGCATCAATATTACATACTGCACATTTAAGTCATTGGTTAACACTTTATTTCGATAGACATTCTACTAACAGGAAGTAACTTTGCAGCTACATGTCAACTAGCAGTCATTAGAGTATTAGTAGACTGTCTGCTTAATATCTTAACACTTTATTTTGATGGATCCACAGCATACAACACACTGACTATCAGAAACTTTGCAAGTATGTCAACTTATTCAACTAGCCCTTAACCCAACAGTCAACTCTCAGAGTAGACATGTAGTTGCCAATTCATGAGAACTTGCTGAAAGGTAGTTGACATGTAGTTACAAAGTTACTTTCTACTATAGTGTTTAGTAAGTGGACTATCAAAATAAAGTGTATCCAGTCATTGTTTGATCAAAATCTTCATACTCAATTACAAAAAACCTCTCTTAGTGCTTAAAGTTTGCGTTTGCATACTTTCAACTATGGCACCTCAAATATGCAAAAATGTCAATGATGCGATAAGAACCAACAACAATTTAACTTCATTTACTTTGAAATGCACCATGTATTAACTGAGTCAAATACAAAGTGATAACTGTGTCCTCTTTATCACCATTTAGTTGAAACATAAAAATACAACTTGCATGCTGAGTTGTATTTGTATGAGTAGCTATATCTTGATATCGTGTTATACTTACAAACACGACATAAACTTCCACTAAATCTACAAAAATCCAACCAAATAGATTCAGTCACGTTGTAGGCATACCAATGATTTTACCCTCTCTGAAATTTCATAGGTCTTAAATGTTTTAGCCTTTATAAATATATCTGTAAAAATATAAGACATTTGTCACTTTCTCACAATTCCAGGCTGGATCTTAGAGGGGATCATGGGAAGGTAAAGCATGCCCTAAATAAAAGTCTGGAGCTGCTTCCCGCCGCATTGACCCACTAATGGAAAAAATTAGGGTTATGAATTTTGAAGCCACGAGGGCTAGATACATCTGCTACAATTTTAGGATGTAACTGATTATGTTCAATTCCTGGAGGAGAGCGAATGCTGGCGCGAAGCGTCTGAGACTGCAAGCGTTAGTTAAAGCGACCTTTTGTTTTACTACGCCGCATTACCGCGGTACGTCCTGTACGTGCTGCAGAGCAAAATTCTAATCTGGATTGATTGTGGTTGTGTCGGCAACTTGTGTGTGTTGCCTTTGTTTGCTTCATGCTGTGCCGTGTCCTCAGACTGAAACATGTGGCTATAATAAATCGCATAAATCCTCTTCTCTGGCTGTTAATTCACTTCCCCTATGAGTTTAAGCCGAGCTGCTTTTTAGGCCATTTAAACCAAAATTCCCTCAGGATTCTCAAAACACGGTATCTGGAATTTTTCTGTGTTTACTCGCACTGTCTGGCTCTCAGGCGGAGCGCTTGCACGTTCTCTCTTCATCTTTCTTTCCTCTCTCTCATTCTGTTGATTATTTCACTAACCCTGTTTTCCTTCATGAGCCCTTTCCATTCTTACACACACATCTGGTCACAAGAACCTCCGCCTGTGCATTTTACACTTACATAATGCGCCAAAGCAAGCCAAAAAGAAAGACAGATGAGAAATTGGAAAGAGATTGTGTGTCTCTTGACACCTTCATTCAGCTACAGTGTGTATTTGGTCACGTGAAATTAAAATAGACTCTATTTACTAGTTATATTGAGCATGTTATTGTCAATTATGTTTTCTTTCCTTCAAAATGTAATAACCTGCTCTGTCGTTAAACAACTTTCCTTTTCTGATGATGTCATCTAGGCCACACAGGCTATTGGTTTATGTTAATTAGCAGTACTTAATGTTGTAAATACATTGAAGAAATTGAGTTTGCGGTCAAGTCAATTTCCCATTTGATAAACTCCCAGCCTTTTTCCTCTCATTTAATTTTTACTCATTTATACATCATATTAAGGAGCTAAATGGGTTGTGAATGTCATTTTATGTTGATTTTTATACACATTAATACATACTGATGTCCGTTCACTATCATCTGTAGTCTCCAACATGACAGAATATGCAAATAGGTCTCACAATGTCGAAATCTCCTACTCAGATCCATCACACTTTAGGACAGCAAAAGATCGTTCATAATTTATGCCGCCCGTCCTCTACTTCCTGTAACAGCAAGGTTATGCAAGAGCAAGTTGAAGAGAGCACTGCATGTAGTGCGCTTTAGTTCTCCTGTGACATTTGTATTTACCGCTTGGGAAGTCGTAATTATGATATCGGAAGATGACTGACAATTAGCATAAATTAGCAATAACTGTATTGCAGGTATTGATAATGTAAACATTTTAGAAATCAGTCTGACTCAAAGGGAATCAGAAGGCTGAATCCTGACTGAACAAAAGGAGGAGCTGGGGATGGAGAAGGGCAAATAGCTAAAGCTGCTTTGCAGTGATTTATATCGTTAAATAAACTTAAATTAAATTGAAAAAGCTATTGATAATACTGTGATAATACTGAAGGACCTTGTATATGGTTGCTTAGATTGATGTGGCATATACATAAATGTGGATCAGCTGATAGTCATACCTGAACTAACCCTATGCTTGATTTTGTTCGATACGGTATTTAAGTAGTGATAGTACCGAATATAAGAGCATAGATGACATATAGCATGTGAATGGCTTATATGTGAACACATCAGTCTTATATGTGAACACTATACAGATAAAATGCAACACAGCCACAACCTGAAGTTGCATTGCAAAAAAACGGATATGCATCCGATTTAGGACCACATATAAAAGTGGGCTGGCCTGATAAAAAAAAAAATGGAATTGTGCTGTTCAGACTGTCAGAAGAAAATCAGATATGGGTCACATTTGGGCAAAAAAAATCAGAGATGGGCCACTTCAGCCTGCAGTGTGAACTAAGCCGAAGAGGCGCTGCCTTTGGAAGCACACGTGGAGAAAAGCTCGCACCTCAGACGGTGACTTGGGTTAGCTAGCGATTTGATTTGGGACTGTGATGATGATCATGTTTTAATATGACATAAAAATAAAATATCTTAAAATAAAAACATGAACGCTGTACAGAGAACATATGACATTAAGGACTGTTAATTGACACACAACTCTTGCATTCCTGTATTACGGTTAGGACTGATTTCACGTGATCCTGCGTCATGTAGGGAATGTTATTTGGTGGTAAGACTGGTAGCTATAACAAAGAAAAAATAAAACCCAAAGACGGCTGTGAAAGTGACGTAGATCGGTTTGTTATAGTAGAGGTACAGTAGTTTGTGTCGTAACAGATGGCGATGTACAATTTTTACAAGAAAGGTCGTTTTTTTAATCTCTAAAACTCTACAGCAAGTTTTGTACAAAATGATGACTAAATATTCAGCTTTGTTTTTGCATTGTAGGAATATATTCCATTTTTGAAGTGGACTGAATCGTTATATATCCTATCGTAACTGTTAATTGCAAATGCAAACTACAGACTTTTATTACAGAGTTTTTAGCCACACCTCCAACTCTCAAAATCGGGGCTCAAAGTATTTAATAGGCTAATTGTGACATATTAGTAGTGTTGCGAACCAAAAAATGTATTGGACCAAGGCCGTTTATGCTAAAAGTCAATCTGAATGTATTTTCAGTATTTTTAAGTACAGTATTTTTGTAATTCAGTACAATATTAGACAAAATCTAAATTTCCTGATCACGTAGATTGGGAATTTCTATCTCAATTATTTTTTTTCTCAGAATTTGATTTTACAAGTCATAATTGTCTACAATTGTTAGATAAAAAGTAAAAAATTCTAAAAATTACCTGCGAAAATTCACCAAACAATGTAAAACGTAAGGGTATCAGTGTTTATGTATCAGCACCCATATGTTTGTGTGCGGTGGAGTGATATGTATCCCAAAGAGTGTGATCTATAAAAGCAAAGCAGCATTTTTGGATAAAGATCTGTAGTTTGTGACACGCTTACAAGCAGATGACTGAGGAAAGTCTGTGCCGTGTTTGATAGTGCGAGACGCTACTCTGATTCGAGCTGCCACAACAGGTGAAGCCTGAAGTTAATTACTGGAGAGATGGGAGGCCCGGCCACACCGATGCGCTCGCTAGCAATCGGAGCTGAGTTCAGTTAAAGAATAGACCACATCTATCAGAGCAATCGATACTTACTGACAAAGACAGTCTCTCTTTTCTTTCATTGTGTGCACACGTGTGCTCAGTAGGCTAACATATGCTTGTCTGCGCACATCTCACTGTAACAATGCTAGTAAAATAAAAATGGCTTTGTGTGTGCGTTATTCAAATTATATGCATTTTTATAATCAATTTTACAATTGTTTTAGATATTTTGAAGAATGTAGGTAACCAAATGCTTGACGGTACCCATTGACTTCCATAGTTTTTTTTCTCCATTCTGTGGAAGTCAATAGCTACCATCAACTGTTTGGTCACCCACATTCTTCAAAATATCTTCTTTTGTGTAATAACAAATACATTAAAACGTCTTGACGGCAAGTGATGATATAATTTTTATTTTGGGGTTAACTATCCATTTAAATATTTTAATATATTATATTTAGTACATAAAATTAAAAGTTACAAAAATAATAATAAATTGGGGCGGGGGATTATGTATTACATGGCAACACATGCACTCTTAAAATGTTTATATTTTTAAATAGATATGTACTGTAATATTACTGTCTAATTGTTGTAAATTATTTTAAATAATTGTGATTTTATTTTAGTAGTGCATAGGTTGGTAAATTATGTATATTATAACATATACCGTTATGAGCTGTAAAGTATGCAGTCATCAAAATACCTTATGTAATGCCTAAATATAATTTTACAGTGAATTTCCTGTGACAATAGGTGGCCAAGCTATCTAGCGAAACACAAAAAGGCCTGTGGTACCGTAGTAAAGATGAGACGGTAATAAATCCCTTTGTGTTCCACAGAAGAAAGGTCATTGGGGTTTGGAACAGCAAAACAGAACAATGATGATAGAATTTTCATCTGTTTAATAAGCAAGCTGCTCATTAATTTACAAGGTTATCATAGAGCCACTATGACTCACCAAATAAAGAGAGTGTTTATTTATTTCGCTTAATTGTTCAAGGCAGTCAACATTAGGTGCTACACGTTGCTCATTTGTCATTAGCAGTCATAGGTGATCGTTTATGCGGCGTGATTGGCAGCTGGAGGCGGGAGCGGCGGGGGGTGCGGAATAATTGGAACTTCAATGCCCACAATCCCCATAGACTGCACACCGCCCTCCTCACAGGCCGCATCCAATCAGCGCCCGCGAACGCCGAGATTGGACCGCTGCGGTCTCTGATGTCAAGAGCCAACGTGGGACTTGTGCGGTGTGATTGGTTCAAACAGATTAGTCGCCGTAGCCAATCGGAGAAGCGCTGGAGAGTGCCCGACAGACGCCGAGTTTTAAGGTGGCCTGGAGAAAGGTGAGGGGTCTGATTTATCTCGTGTAATTTGCTCGTTTGGTATTTAAATAACGTATTTTATATATAAAAGAGTCATAAATAAGTATAGCTTATAAAATATTAGGTATTTCACGTTCTTTTCCCGTCTATATTTAGGTAAACATGCACGCTTCAGGACTTTGTTCAGTGGGCTCATCATCTTTTAAAGGTTTAAAATAAAACTATTCATAAAATGCGTCTTTTGTACAATGCATAATTGTTTTTTATAAGGATTTATTGACATGCAAGCAACTTTCTATCACATTATTGTGATTGTATTGTGGGAAAGAATCTCCATTAGTGCTGATTCGGATCAAATGTGAACGCGAATCGGATGCTGAACTTGATTAATTGCTGTAAAAGTTGTTCATACTGGTGGATTACTGAATTTATACCATGATATGTTGATTATTAGATAGATATGACAAAATGTCAGAATAACTTTAATTGAAGTTGAATCACAGGTAATGTTACTGTTTTACACACAAATATCCAGTTCATCCCCTGATTTTCCTATTGTCTTATTTCAGATCTTGTGTCGAGACTGCTGACCTCTTACCTGGAAACCACCAAGCCCAACCAGTTCAGGGCAGATTACTGTCTTGTCGGTCGTTTCTGTGATGTCTGTTTGTACTCAACCGGCTTGATCACGTATCAGTAAGAGGTTAAAGGAAGAGTGTCGTTTGAATAATTACCTGTCTAATACGCGCAATTAGATAACTGCGATTAGGGCAATCCCTGACCGGGGAGGTGTCGCAGACAGGGATGACTAACAAGGGACGCCTCTAAGATCAGGCTAATATGACGGAGGGGATGATGAAGAGATGAGGATGATACTGATAGGGAATTCTTAAAATAGCCCAAATTTGCTGATGCAGACACGCACACAAACAAGCAACGTGAACATGGATAAACCAAGGTCGTAAGTGTTGCAATCATAACTAAATTTGCCAGTTTATTTCTCAAAGGGCAGATAAATGCTTGTCTGTCAGAGGCAGAATTGCAAATATGGGGTCGGACACACGTGGTGCTTTCACAGAATTGCTGGCAAATTGAATCTCTCTGGCTCACTCTCTTTTTTCTACATCCTTTATTTTCTGATTTGTTTCTCCCCTGAGGCAAATTTAATTGCCCAGAGGTTGCTCCTTCAAAGCTCAGGAGACTTATTTGTGATTTCAGTTACGCTTCATTGAAGTATGAGTTTTGTCTCTGAAATTTCTTCCTTAAATTTCTTAGGAAGAGTAAATTGAGACGGCTGCTGACACACGGCAAGTAAACATAAAGAATTTGCAAAAAAATACTTAATTTATAATATTTTATTTATTGACTGTGTAGATTTTCTCTCTCTCTCTATATATATATATATATATATAATTTTTTTTTTGTTTTGTAAATTTATATTATTTAAACAGTATAATTAGTAATTTTATGCAACAATAACATAGGTTTATGAGTGTATATATCAGAGAAAATGTGTGTTTGTGTATATATATGTGTGTGTGTATGTTATGAGAGAATATATCAGTATTGTAATATAGCATTACAGTTTATATGTATATGTCATATTTTGTATCATTTAAACTATAATTATTTAATGTACAGTCAAGATTATATTCTCTAAAATAAATAAATAAATGTAGGTATTATGGCTTGATGAGAAACAGTAAATATAAAAAAATCTGAGCACAGTTCGAGAGATTTGTGGAGATCTGATCTAGAAGAGACACGTGAGAGATAACTGTATTGATTTCAGTCAAAGTGTAATATCAAATATCTTGGTTTGCCTTTTAAGAAAGATATCTAATTCATGTTTTTTTTTTCTATAGGTCTTGTATGCTGATATGAGTCTATCGGCCATTCAATGCAACGACAACAAGAAATCACGCATCGCTGGTTGTATGCATGTATTGGTGTCTATTTCTGTCTCCGTCTATCTCTCCTCTATCTATCTCACCCGGTCCACCTTAAGTGCAGCTTGAGCAGGCTGTCGTGTTTGTGTTGAAGCCAACAGGCACAATATATTACAGTCTAGGGCTCGCTGCTGAAAAGCCTGCTGGATCTTCCAGTGACCTGCTGTTCTTTCCTGCTTTCCTGTGTGTGTTTTTTTTCTTCCTCTCTAGATTTAGATTAAAAACAAAGCCCGTTTCTGTTTCTCCTTGCCTTTTTTAGACCTCAGCAAAGAAGCCTTGTAGTTTTGAGGTACGGTTTACAAGGTTGGAAGACTCGGATGGAGATGCGTGTTTGTTTTTGTAGCTTGTTGGGGACATTTGCAGAAGGACGAGACCAGGGACAGCTGGACGAGATTCTTCGGAATTCCCTGCTCCTCTCGCTCTCCTGATCCGCGGGACAGAGAGCTGGACAGTAACGGAGTGGGACGTCAGGGAATTCTGGGGGGAAAGTGTGAGTAAGGGGATCTGTTTTTGGAAGACCCCCTCGTCGGATGCTCTGACAGCCTTCTGCGGCTCGGAAAGAGCAGAGCCGGGTTCCCGAGCTCGATCCGGGGCTCTGTCCCCTGGTGGAGGGGGGACACAGGAGTGCAGAGGGTCAGCTCGTTGGCCGTCAAACCGAAAGCCGGCATCCCTCCGGTGACCATGTACCCGCAGGGTAGACACCCGGTAAGTGCTACGCTCTCTCCTTCTCCCACATCCTCCACAAATGGGACAGATGAAACGATTAGGGTGTAAGAGAGACGTCTCTTCAGACTTTCACTTGCACGTACGCATATTCATCTTCACCCAGGTGTCCACCCAAGAGCCAAAGGATAGAAAGTTGTGTGGGAGGAATCAAACACAGTGTGTGTCTGTATTAGTTTGTGTAATAAAGCTTTCTCGACGCCCCCTCTAATAGATGGCAGTGCGTTTGGGCAAATCTAGAGGGGTTTAGATGTGTGTGTGTGTGTGTGTGGGTGGGGTTGGATAGGGCTCACTGTGTGAAGTTTATTTGCTATCTGTGACCCGTCTTTGGTTTATTGATGTTTCGAGAATCTGAAGAATCTACTGTACATCGCAGCCTGCTTTGGCGTACAAGCCTAAACTTGTAATATATGACAACGCAAGCCGTCAGATGTGTTCACGAATGAATAAAAGGTCCCTTGAGACTGATTCAGTGTGCACTTGCCCCTTAGAACTCCATTGTAAGGGCGAGTTTCATAAAAACTGTCAAGAACGAGATATTTCACCTTAATATATGAAGGGGAAGTAATAGGGAAATAGATTAGGCATAACGTACATTTTTTGTCTTGTTTTGCATTCTTTTCTCCTTATGGTTTTCTCTTCTTTTTTAGAATAAGATTTAGAGCTCAACAAAGGCCATCAGATGTCTTTATTAAGGAAAGTTTTTTAAAGACATTATAAATCATATGAAGTCACTTTTAAAAAAGTTAAAATAAATAAAAAATATTTTAGGACCATTTCTGCATTTGAGTCCGCTATCATTATTATTCATATTATTTATTATTTTTATTTATTTGAAGAAAAGCATAGACTTTGGTTATATTTTGTATTAAAAAAAGATAATTTGGGGGCAGTTTTTGCATGAGAAAATTATAAATAGACTTTATTCTTTTAATATGGTGGTGAATTATGACATTTCTTAAATATTTTAAGATTTAACCGTAGGTTCATAGCTGTTTTTTTTTAAGCAGTTAACTATTAAACTGTTTTTTTTTTTAATGTAACAAGTTATTTTTATACAGATTTTTTTTTTTACTAATGTTCATGTTCCTGTAACATTCTTTAAACAAACAATACAACAGTGTCCTGAGCGTCCCAGTCAGAGTGATCAAATGCAATTGCAATGAACAAACTTTGAAGGAGTCATGAAATCTGCAGCCAGGTTTTATTTTTACCTCATGGCCTGTGAAACATGACCTGCACCAGTATAAAGGTGTGAGAAACGGCTATGTGTGTAACCGAGCGTAAACATTGCCTTTTGTGCTCCTTTTCTTGTTCTTTAACTTTTAAAGAAATGTCTATGTTCATGAAAGTTCTGTTTCTCTGAAAACAGAACACCTTTTTTATTAGCCCAAGACTGTTTCTTTTGCTCATACCTTCCACCCCCCCACACACACTTCATTTGGAACCTATTAAAAACACTTAGAATTCCTCAGCAGTCACATAGCAACTCCCTGGAAACCACCCTACTACTGCATTTTCTTCAATGCAAATCTCAGCGTCTCAGCATGCTTCGGGCAATGTTTTACCAATCAGATCAGCCCATCAGTAGTTTACTTTAACAATTCAACATCATCCAGAGCAAATCAGAGGCAGCCTGTCAGTGTGAAAAGAGTGTGTCGGCGTCTGCAATACCTGCCTATGGAAAGGGTTCAGGCCTGATTTGCAAGGCAAACTGCATCGGGAGGACTCGTAATTGGTTCCACTGGATTTTTGTGGTTAGTGTTATCTGAAGCAGGGGGATTGGAAGGTGGAATGAGAGAAAGGTTACAGCGCTCCGTGCTTCTGAGCCAAAAACAATAACAATAAAAAAAAAAAAGCTGGGCAGGGAAAGCTCATAATCTGCTGCAGCCACACCTTCGGTGTCTGACTGTTGCAGAACACACTTCCAACGTTGATCAGATGCACTTAGCGCATTGTTTTTAAACTTGAAGACGGAAAGTCTAGATGGCTATTCCGGTTCGTTTAACGTTTAAGGGTGAGAAATCCATAGATGTCATGAGCGAGGTGTGAGAAATGTGAACTCTCTGTTGGAGGTCTTTTGGACACGACGAGCAGTCTTGAGAAGCAGATACAAATAACAGGCTGTAATATGAGTGTGTGTGTGTGTGTGTGTGAGCGCACGTAGCACATGAGGCATCAGTGTGTTTGCACTAATGCTAATAGTACCTGTGTTTGCACTGTGTGGATTTATGGGTGTTTTGTAGGCAGGTGTTGGTGTGTGTTGTGCCAGGATCCTGAACTCATGGTCTAAAGGTGGAGATATGTTCAATGTAGTTGCATTTCGAGGTTGACATTAAAATATGTCACATTTCTAATGATTTTTGCTTGTGGTGTTGCACAGGCAAGTTACTCGAATGCTGGAAATTTGTGTTAAACGAAGTTTAAGGTTTTTATTATTACTGCTTAATTTCTGTGATTACTAGGGAGAGTAGTTGTGAGGAATGCATTCTGATTACTTCTAGCCATTGCTTTTCCATTAGCAGTTCCCTTAGTGGCCACTTTTGAGGATAAAAAGAAATATTTGGAAGCAATAAATTCTTACTGCGTTTACTGCCCTTAGGAGTTTTCAGCAGAATGCAATTACTCAGACATATTCCATTTCATATTTATTGAATTCTTACATAAATGTGTTTATCTTGACCTCCAATGACTTTTTACGACTTGAGGTGACAAAGTAAGTCTTTGGTACGTGATGAAAGCACTTAAGTAACTGAGTGTTTATAAAAATAAGATCCACTCTTTTGGGAATCGGACTACACTTATCATACTGTATGATATGCAATGGGATGATGTATACTATTGCATGAGATTCAATGTTTAGGAATTGGAATAAAATAAGGCACTTTATGCTAATTTAATTTCATTAAAAAGAATTGCTAGCATTTGTTTTGAAATCAGACTACACTGCTTGTCATGCATGCTTTTAATGAATTACTTAGAATCAACTTAAATTCCGATGCGTATGTTCGGAAATTGCACTCTTAATAATAAATGTGCTTTATGATGCCATAGAAGAACCTTTTTGTCTGAATGGTTCCATAAAGAACCTTTGATATCTGAAGAAGCAAAGGGTTCTTTGTGGCCAAAGAAGGTTCCTCAGATAAAAAGGCAAGAAGGAGATGGTTCTTTGTGGACCCAAAAACGATTCTTCTATGGCATCACTGTGAAAAACCTTCAAGAATCTTTAATTTTTAAGACTTTAAAAAAAACAATTTTTTTTTAAAAAACTTTTAAGATCTTTTAATTTTTTGGAGTAGATTGGAGTAAACAAAGCTCCTCCTAAGAGTCATTTCTTTAAAATAAAATGAAAAACCAGTTTGTTAGAGTCATGCATTTGGGAATTGGACTACGCCGGTTACACTAAATGCTTTTGATTGACTAAAAACAATAATTTTGTGAGACTTTTTTTGTTCTAGAATCAGACTGCATGGGTAACACATGCATAATTGTTATAATTCCTGGCTCATGATATTTAACCGTACTAGTCACAGTGTGTTTGATTCACTAGAAAAATCCATCAATTGAGAAAAAAAATGCATGTTTCTTGACATATCTAAAAGTTCTGAAATTATTCCATTCTGGTACCAAAGATGGCTCTTTAAGATTCAAATTTTTGATCGTAGATGATTACTGCTTTGATTATTAATTAATGGCAAAGACTTGATTTTCTGTCGTTTTTTAAACAAAGCGAGATTTGTACCATACTCATACATGTTTTTTAGTGTGTTATTGCGTGTATGTGTGTCTGACAATGAATGCCAGCTTTCTGTTGCACTGATGTGGTGGCCAAGCCAAAATCGTAGCCAAATATCTGGCCACAAAAATCACATATGCTCTTTTAATGAGCTGATAGTTTGAGCTGGTGTGCTCTCCTTTGCTCATTTTTACTCACAGCCGTATTGTTTTAATAAATCATTTAATTCTGGCCACATTTGGATGTTAAACTCAGTTGCAGGTTTCATATCTTCACACTGGTTTATCATCCCTTTTTTGTGTTGGTCAGAGAAACGCGGAGCTTCGTTCTTTCTTCCTCAAACTATTGCTGGTTTACTCTGTAAAGCATAAAAGCTGTTTTCTCTTCCTGCCAATCCTCGGTTCCTAATCCAGTATTGGACGGCAGTGGCTTTTGCTCGGCCTCACAAAGCGAGCCACTCCAGAGCTGCTTTGTTAGTAAGTCGCCAAGATAGTCCCGAGCAGCCACCCGACTTCCCAGCATTCAGTGGGGCTTAAGATTGGGTGAAAGCCTCATAAATGATTGGCAAAAGTAGAAAGGCTTTCTCTCAGATTGTTTAATGAGAGTGTGACTCCCAGTTCAAGGTGTGCCTGTTAAACTCAAACACCTCAATCTGGTTGTATCTTGGGAGTTTGTGGAGGCAAGGTCTTGCAGGACTAGGCAGGAAGGGAAGCTGGGGTTTTAGAGAGTGATATCACACATTCGCCCAGATCCCCCCCGAGATCACACTGACACTTCTCTTCCTCCCACTCTCTGGTGATCCTCATCTATCCGTGTGCCTTTTTGCACTAAATATTTCACCAGCGGATGATTATTTCATGGATGTCTCTATCCCAGCCTGTCTGCGAGGATGCGAGCGGAAAACGGCTCCGCAGACGTCTCGCTAGCTGACAGTGCTCCTCTTTCGACGCGTCTCTCTCTCTCCTCCTTCAAGCCGATTTAAGTCGCTGTGTCCAAAATAGCAACTCCAGCAGTGATATATGAGATGATCAGAGTGGGCGATTGGGAGAGATTTCATTTCCCACCATTGTTATGGGATCTGCTCGTCTCTCTCTCCCCCTTTGACCTCCCTCAGAAGATAATCTCCAGTAATTCTAGGCTAGCCTGCTGCAACTCGTCTAAATTGTGATTGACTAGCCGCTGTCCCACATGGCTAGCTGTCTGCCTTGTCCCCCTCCGTCCAGATTAACTGGATCAGTTTTGGATTTCAGGATTCCCCCTCCTTCTGTCTGACACACACTGTTGTGTCTAAACAGACACTCGTGAGTTTTGCACACTTTTGAACTGTATGTTGCAGAGTCCTTCGTCCAAACAAATATTTCTTTAAACTCATCTAAAGCACTGAAAGATGCTTTATCTCTTGATTGTATTCAGTGCTAATTAATTTTGCTTGTACCTAACATTAATATTAGTCGCGTTTCCATTATTCTTCAAATTGTGCAAATTTAAAAATACAGCCCAATGGAAATACATCAATTTCGTGAAGACTCCAATATATTGCAAATAAAGTTTTTACGCTTACGTGTGGTTGTGTTTCAGGCAATTAAATAATGAAATGTTTCACGAAAAATTGCAATGGAAATTTTTTTTTTTTTTTTTCGCATTTACTGGCCATTTGGCATACATAAGTCACATGATAGTTCTTAAAGTTACTATAACCTCCAAAAAACACTTTGTTGGAGGCCGCTCTCAAGTATAAGTACCTTTACAAGGCAGAGTCTGAAACCATTCGTTTGCATGGACGGTGTCAAATTTACACATATTCAGGAAATGATCGTAGGATCAAATTTGGAGTAGTTTCTGCACAACATTTTATAATGTTGGCCCTGGAAACCTCTCAGAACAACCTATTAATTGCATAGCAACACCCTGGCAACCTCCCACAACATCCCAGCAGTGGCAGAGCGCATTTCTGGCAACCCCAGAAAAACATCTGAGCAACTGCATAGAAATAGCTATTTAAATCCTGGTAACCATGCAGAACAGCCTGTCTCCCATATAACACCATTCTAGCAACTGCATAGCAACACCCTGGTGACCACCCAAAACTGTGACAAACTCAGAAGAGCACATTTGTTTATTGATTTACATGGACGTTTATTATGGAATTGTTCTGTGGCTAAACTGAGAGGTTTCCTGTTTGTATATTTTTGTGTTGTTGTGTAAATTAACCATGATCCTGTGAGTTCTGGCCCTGTGTGTTGCTTTCAGGACGGTTACTGTACTCGCACTCACACACGTGTTTGAATGAATGAGGGTCAGTAGGGACTTGATGACTGCCCCCCTCTATCCACACACACAAACACGGCGGTTTGTGTACTGAGCTCATCCAGTCAGCTGTGCGCCTGCAGCTTAATTACTCGAAAGCTCACCAAGTGTCTGACCTCCACCGTTAGCCTAATTGAAATTTAATTGAATTTCGCTTGTCTAGACTAATTAAGCTCCTACTGAAACCGCCAATCTTCGGCTATTCGCCGGACATCGAGCTTCAGAGAGAAAACTAGATGCCCGGAGGAGCGCAGGACAAAGGCGGCCATTTTAGGAAGCAGCTGACAGAATGGGAAACCTGTTTAAAAATAGCAAAGGAAAGGACTTGGGTCTTAATGAGGAGGAGAGGTAGCTATGAATACAGTTGGGTCCGATTAGGTATTACTCCTAGATGGGCCCATATGAAATTAGCTTGTTTGGGAGGGATACAGTAAGCATTTACAGCATTTATAAGCAACTAGGGTTGAAGCATTTTGCAAAACGAGGGTACCGCGACCCAGTAGAAGTGCTGCTGTTATCAAATTTTCTCTCCTTCCTCACCAAAAATTCATGTAGTGTTTGTAGTGAGTCCAAGGTCAAAGATAATGCGGTGGGAGCACTTTTTCAATTTAATTTCAGTGAGTCACTTTTGGTACATTAATTTAAGCAGTCCAGTCTTCTGGCACAGAGTGACGGCTGTTTACTGATTAATAAGCCATCTCTTGCTCTCTTTCTGCTCAGGTACCTCTGCAGCCTGGACAGTCATTCAAGTTCACAGTGCTGGAGACTCTGGACCGCATTAAAGAGGAGTTCCAGTTCCTTCAGGCTCAGTACCACAGGTCAGATCATATGAGCTGATTTACTCCCAGTATGTGAAACGCATTTGATTATTTATGAATCTCTTTCTACAGGCTAATAACTGGCTGGATGTGTATTTAATTAATGTATTATACAGCACACTATACAGCAGTGGGGCATCAGTGTTTTCATGTTATCCAGTGAACTAGATTATTACAATTTAAGCGAATCAGTTTGTTTTGATTATTGTATTTACTGAAGTGTGTAGGTTTGTTATGATTCCTTTAAATTATGTGGCTATTCTGATTCCTCAGATTTTTTTTATTTATTCATTCTTCTGCATTGAAGTGTATCAGTTTGTACTGATTCATAAAAGTGAGTTAGATCATTCTGATTCATTTTCGAAAGCCGGGGTAGTGTAAAAGCCAGGTGTAATTATTGCAAAAAATGGGCCCTCCGTTTATTCTGATTCATTCAGATTCTCGTAAGTAAATCAGATTATTTTGATTTCAATAAAGCAAATTTGTTCTGATTCATTACGATTAAGTTAATCGTTCTCGTTCACTGACGTGTGTGAGTTTGTTCGGATTCGTTTGAGTGAGTTGAATCATTCTGATTCATGTAAATAAATCAAGTTGTTCTGATTCAGTGAATCAGGTTGTTCTGATTCAGTGAATCAGTTTGTTATGATTCATTTAAGACAAATAATTCTGATTCATGCAAGGAAATCAAGTCGTTCTGATTCATTTATTTTAACTGATTCATTTTAAATCATTTATGGACATTTTTAGCCTCGTTTTTTCATGCACTGTCAAGTCATTAGCATCTTATGTACAATTGATATTTTTCCGCCGTGTTTTCACAGTCTCAAACTAGAGTGTGAGAAGTTGGCCAGCGAGAAGACGGAGATGCAGCGCCACTATATCATGGTGAGCTTTTCAACCCTCATATCGTCAGATCTGCCGTACGCTCCAGTAAATACTGCATAAAAGCCAGTCTACGTTTAAAGAGAGATTGCGTTTGATTTCATGTTACAGGGTGTTTGGTTAACCTGAGGACACATCAGACTTGATAAGGGTTGGGGGAGATGAAAAAGTGAGAGGGCGATATGCGAGGGGAGGATGGAATGATGGGAGAAAAGAGATGGAAAGAGAGAAAGAAAGATCACAAGCACAGACATGTAAATAATGAGAGGGAACAAGGATTCGGTGCTTGCAGAAAGCAGATAACCCAGAAGACTATATTTAGCCTGCTAGACCTGCCATGTACACTAAGACTTGTTTCAACAGCCTTCCCCTTTATTTTCATGCATTTATGGTTAACCACATTTCTCTGTCTGCGCTCTTTGACGACTAGACGGGACTGCGTGTTCTTCTCGTCTCGCTTTAGTGAATGATTTATTTGTTGATGGGCATGAAATAGTTTTCAGAGCTCATTTGCGATGGTGCGTTAGCCTCCCAGCTAACAAAAACAACAGAGACGGTGAATTGGATGATATTCAAGTGTTAAAAGCTTTGTTCGGTGCCGTGGTTCAGTGGTTGGCACACACACACTCCTGGTATTTTGAGCAGTGCTGAAGGTCTTGTCATCTTTTTTTTTTTATCCAATAAACCCAACCACATTTAAAAAAAACGTTGGGGTTGTGGCCTCGTATTAATTTCATCGAACTATGATGCAGATTCAGAGGAAGCAGATCAAATCCGGCCTTCAACAATATAAAATGTTATTATCTTTAAACCTAGTATATGGTGTCCAAATGGGAAATTCAGATTCAAATCTGGCTTGCAACACACCCCGATCCCATTTCATCGCTCCTTAAAAAAGGTCAAGCTAAATTTATAAATGTATTCATCCATTTATATACATTTTATTTATTTGTAATTCATTTTAATTTGATTAGAATCACTACCAATAATTAGTTCTGTCAATTGATTAACTGAATTGATTTATTTATTGCATCCAAAACATTTTAATGTTTTAATATAAATATTAAAAAAATTTAATATATTTTATTTCTAATTTAATCTAGAAATTACAATAGAACATATTTTTTTCTGTATTTAGAAATACATAATAAATATACACAGCACACACACATATTGTGTAAACAAAATGTTGGGTGCGATTAATTGCTTGACCGCACTAGTAATAATATCTAACATTATTATTAATAATATAAATACATATTAATTAACAATATAAAAATATAAACAATAAGGCTCTGGCTTAAAAATTAATCCCAGTCAACATCCATTTAATATCAAAAAAGATTTAATTATTTATAAATATTTGTATGCAATTTAATTAATATAAATTAAAAAAAAGTTTTATAATAATATTAAAAAAATCCCAATTCATCTTTCTCTTCCTTACATTTCTTGTCACTATAAACTATCCAATTCAGCAAAACAATTTTAATACTTTTTTCTCAATTATGTGGTCAACTATGTATGCAACCTTCAAATAAATCCCAAAATCTGCTTCAATAAATAATTTTCATTAACTATTAAATCCTCAATGTTGTTGTGTGTGTGTGTGTGTGTGTCCTGATGTGCCATCATGATCTAGCCTTTAATGAGCGCCCATCTACATGGTCACTCTGTGACCGCTGTGTGTAATCCAGACCCCGGGGCAGCTGAGAATGGAAAGATGGAACGAACGAGGGGGCTAATGCGCTGCTTTTGCAGTAACACCCCCGCCCCAACTCATCCGTCTGATGCTCTCTGCTCGCCTCTGAACATTACTGTCACAGATTGCCCTCGCGCCAGAGAGAGAGAACATAAGGAGAGATCAGCGGCAAAGACGAACGAGGAGAGTGAGTGAGAGAGAGAGAGCGGTGATTGAAACGCAGCAGTAAAAAAGAAGAAAGAGGAGGGGAAGATAAAGGCCGATAGAGAAGATGAAGAGAAGAAGAACTGACAGAGTGAGAGAGACGGTATAAAGACGCAACGGGAGACAGTAAGACGACGAAAAGATGAGGGCAGAGAAAGAAAAACACAAGAAGGAGATGAAGAGAAGGGGAAAACCAGGAAAGCAGAAATGATAAGACACATTTGAAAACAATTATTGCTTAGTAAGCTAAACGTTCGAGTGCTGCCATGTGAGTGAAAATAAGAGAGCAAAAAAAGAGAAAACACTAATGGATTGCTCCTGGTTTGAGAGATTTTGAAACTTGTTGCTGTCCTGTGATGGAAAACTTACTGATATTTCCAAACCAAACAAATCAAATTATAAAGCAAATAGCAGTAGTGCTGCAATACAGGTTTGACTCGCATTTAAAGCTGCGGTACACAATTTCTGCTCCAGTAACGGCATCAAAGGTAATTGCAAAATCATATTGAAAACAGAAGTTGCTCAGATAGGGTCTAAAATTGGACAAAAATAACTAGGAGCGGGAATGAACTTGTTAGCAGGAAATAACTTTAATTAATTCTGTAATATAATTTCAGTTTTGCGTTTAATGCTACGGTAAAGCTACAGTAAATAATTTCTGCTCCATTATTGGCACCAAAGCTGATAAAATGAAATTAATTTTTAATAGGAAAAATATATATATATATATAAATTGCTTGCATTTTCACTTTTAACTCATTTAAAGCTACAGTACACAATTTCGCAAATAATTCTAAATCATTTTCAAAACAACTTTAAAACATCTTTCATTTTATGTGTTTCACTTAATTTTTCCAAAACATTTGTAAAGGGCCACTACAGTCTTGTCTGGGCTACGCAAGCTTGAATTCAGTGCCGTGAGTTTCTGTTTACAGACCTTCACCTAATGTATCCATGATTATAAGTTGGTCAAAACAACCCAGAGAAACATTTTATTGCTTTTTGCTCTTTTATAGCTCATGAAACCTTTGCAGTTCTCGTTTTGTTTGTGCTCTGAATCTGCTCAGATGTTTCTTGTAACTCTGTGAGCCAAATTGTTGACATAAGCCCTATTCGGATGGGACAAGTTTGCTAAATTACGCGTGAGCTTCGATTCTTATCAACGAGACTAACACCTTGATTACAATTAGTATAATCACAAATACCATGGCCAAGCTAAATAACTAGTACAGCAAAACCATGTTAATGTGTGGTTACTTTGGTTCAACTATTATTTTTATTTGTAGTAAACCCAAGTTTAATTTTGATAATTAAAACACATGTAACCGAGTGCAGAAATGAACATGGCAGACATGGCAGAATCCGACTGGAATAAAATTACTAAGTCCGTCTGTGAAACAAAAATGTCTTTAATGACCCCCTGTAAAACTAGTCCTGTCTGAAGAGGGTTATAGTTTACTTTTTTCACGTTTTAGATGCAAAAACACATCCTGTGGGCTAGCCGCTGCCACCCATCCTAAAATATAAGCAAAATAAAAAAATACCACTGTAATCATGTAGTGATAATAACCCTAACCCTTTTTCTAAAACTCTGAGAATACTAGATACGATTGCAAATAATAGAAATGTCTCATACTCCTCATACTTATTAACTAATTATTCAAGGTTTTATTCAGTTTGAAATTCAATTTGATAAAATGGCATTCTGCAATTTGCTTCATCTATAATTGCACTGATATGAATTGGCAGCCTATGAATCACGGCTCTGGTTTTGTGTGGCTGATAACGCACTCGCAATTTTCTCCCGTCTGTCAGGAGACTTGCCAGGTAAGTCGTAATTCAGTCTCGGATTCAAGAACAGCCGCCAACACCACTGTCACTAACGACGTTCGTGGCTTTCATATAATGCCGCTTTATTGTCTGGGGGGAAAAAAGGAAGTATAATGAAATAATTTATGTTACGGCTCTTTCTTTGGCTCGTAAACTGATTGAAATGATGAAGACTATGAACGACTTAATACACAACTTCTCGCGATTATGTCATCCGTTACTTACACTCATGTTCTTTTGAACGCATGATTGACTTTCTTCCATGGAATACAGGGAATATCTTATTATTGGGAGATGCGAGGGTTTGTTGGGTCTCTGTGTACCATCAAAGTCTCAGGGTAAGCATTAAGGCCCAAACCCAATTCTATTTTCTACCCCTCGCCCCTTGCACCCTTATAATAAAGTGGGAAGGGTTAAATATTTTCCCCTAAGAAATGGGACACCACTACTAAACTGTAAGCACCGTTCATTTACATGTACACATATGGCCGTAAGCGAAACCAAACATTGCGTTACCGGGTATATGACATAAAAATATATTTCCTAATATTGTGCAATCGGTGCTATCCGCTAGCAAACTTTAGCGATTTTTTTG
>JAUCNO010000460.1:7822768-7833718 GCA_032353835.1 Enteromius viviparus
TTTACTGGAGTAATATTTTATAGTATGGATCTGTACTTTTACTCAAGTACTTGATTTGTGTACTTCAACCACCTCTGGATATGGGTAATGTTGACAGGTTTGGTAGTAGGTTTAAGGTGTAAGGGATGTGTCAACTGTGTAATTACAGAAAATAATTACAGATGTAACTACATATAGGTATTTTTTAAATAAAAGTGCAATGACAAAACATGTATTTACACAATAAGTGCGTTGAATCAAATAGTTATTTTTAATGCAATTACATAGTAGTTAAGGCCACCTAATATAAAGTGGAAATTACAGTACAGTTCGAAGTTTGAGCTCGGTAAGATTAAATGTGTTTTGAAAGTTGCTTATGCTCTACAAAGCTGAATGTAATTGATCAAAAATACAGTAAAAATTGTAAAATATTATTTTATTATATTAATAAATAATATATTATAAACCTCACCCCAAAGTTTTTAACTGACGGATGATTCTGAATTACAATAAATGTTTTTGTTAATATAATGTAAAACAGCACATTAAATGCTACAGTTAGGCCCAATCCTAATTCTATTTTCAACCCCTTTGCCTACCCCTCGCCCCCCTTCCCCTTGCTCCTTGAAATGAAGTGGAAAGGTTAAGGGTAAAAAATTTTCCCCTAAGAAATGGGACACCACTACTACACTGTTATACGTCATCATCCATTGTCACTAGCTCCTGACGTTACGTCAGAGGACATGTGCCGATGTAAGCACCGTTCATTTACACACATATGGCCATAAGCAAAACAATGCGTTAAGTCACCGGGTATATTACATAAAATATATTTCCTAATATTGTGCAATCGGTGCTATCCGCTAGCAAACTTTAGCGATTTTTTTGCAAACGTTTCTTTACAGAATATCACCGTAAATGCAAACACAAGACCCATGGTAATATACATATAGTGAAAAATTATCATAAAAACCTTTATTAATGGCAAATATTACTTACATTTTTGGGTCTGCTTGCTCAAATGAGCAGCCATGTTGGAAATTTCTCTTAGTCCTTTGTTTGAAGTGAGGTCTCGAAAAATCTTCGCCTTACCCCTCCAACCAAAAGAGAATTGAGACACCCTACACGTGAATGCGCCAATCGGAGGGGTAGAATTAGGATTGCTAAAGAAAGCATTAGCTAACATGACTTTAAAACGGTACTATAGTTTAAAAACCTGTAATATTCAGTTGAGTGACGACTCGTTGTCCGTTCCAAGATGGCGGATACATGTAAACTCAACGTCAAATCAGCTGCAACCATAAATACGTGTATATTTATGTTAGGCAAGCACTCGATTTTGCTAACCTAGCACAATGTAAGTAGATGAAGGCATTAGCCAACACAAAATTAGAAAGTGGCAATAGTTTAAAAACCTGTCGTATTGAGTTAATAGGCCTTCATATAAAAACGTAAACACATTCTCACATGTGAAAATGTATCCTATTTCCTTAGGAATTTAATCTCAGGAGGGTTTTTACAACAAGAAGCTGCAGTCTTGTGGCATCTTGGGAAACTCGTTGATTTTACATGCGAGTTATGACACATTGACCGTTCCAAGATGGTGGATACAATCGTATCTAAATATAGACTATGTGTACAAGTCAGAGCTCTCAAAGAATAGTTGTAATTGTGAGTCCTGCAAGGACATGAACGCATGAGACAAGTCATAATCTCCTAATTACGTAAACTCTGACCTCTGTCAAATCTGTCAGCTATCGCAACGGCACGATGAAAGCCTAAAGCACTTTATCACCCTCGCATTTCTTACTGAAACTGCAAATCTATTTGGAGCTCTTTTGACAGGACAGAGGACGGCTATTTTTATATCGGTCAATTCAAATCGGGATGTTTGGTGTAAATAGGGTCATGGCAGATGCGATGAGCCGGACGGGACAGCCCAGTGGAAATTATATCTCATCAATGTTGCCAATCATGGATGAACCAATCAATGTGTCTGAGCTTAGAAGATCACAGCTGTATCCAGTACAGTGGAGTAAACACACACACACACACACACACACACATGCTGAATCTACAGAGATTTCAGCAAGAGTGTCCAGCGACACAGCAGGATGTATGTACAAGCGACGGATGGCAAACAGCTGCCGGGTTGAACCAGGGGACACACAGTGCATTTTGCCCCTTGTTAGACCAGTGAGGACTAATACACACACACACACACTCACCAAGGCTGCGGCAGGAGGAGAGGCTTTGTTGAACCTCCGCCGCATTGAGCCCCACTACGTCCGCCACATGCCGCGTGCAATCTGCTCCAGACAACACACACACACACACACAAGGACACACTCAGGGGATTACACAAACACACACACTCGCGGTGTAGAATGCGCATAACATGAGAGAGCTTATATAACAATGAATCTCAGTGAGGGAATGCATTACGAGCCAAAAGCGCGCCACAATCCCGCTAATATCCAGAATAAACACACAATCAAATAAACCACAGTGAAACTCGCACACCTTCAGATATGAGCTTAAATAGGCTACACATGCATGCTATGTAAACTAAAAGACTTTTTTTCTTGGCTAATAATTGAAATTTGTTGTTGGTCTGCCAATTTTTTTACTGGCCCCTCCACAAAAAAAGATACAGTATATTTATTTGAGTCGTGTAAGTTAATCTAAATTGTTTTTTTTTCTTAGACTCTCAATATCCACCAAAAAGATACTCTTTTTGCAGCATAACTATGTTTGTGTCAGAAGCAGATGCATTTGTTAGCTATATACTATTCATTAAATATAAAAATGTTGTCTTTAATGGAATTCATTTAGAGGTTAATTGAATGTTTTGCTACTAATTGAAATTTGTTCAGAATTTTTAGTGGACTTACCACATAGGAACAGTAGCATAATTGTTTGTCCCAGAAGCAAATGTATTTGTTATTCAAAAAAGTTTCTTTAGTTAAACGTAAAAAATATTTACTTATTTTAAATGAATACAAATTGCATGTTATATTTCCAACTGTTATTGCAAATTATAAACTAGTTTGTTTTATATTTTTATTTTTATTTTAAAGTTTTAACTTTTTTTTATTATTATTATTTAAATAAAGAGCTAAATATATTTGCTCTTACACACTTATGTTAAAAATAATCTATAAATATATTAATAATAATTTCTTATAGTTTAGCATTTTTTAGTTTTTATTTTTTTACTGTGGCATACTATGTATTTATCATATTTAACTCAATTCTAGTTTTGATGTGTATTTGTAGTACTTTGCTGTTACTTGATTGGATAGTAGAGAACTGACAGGAAAGTACTGGAAGACGCACAGACTGTGTCACAATGACCCATTAGGTCATAAGAGAGGTCCATCAGCTTGCCTCTCACACTGGTCCTTGGACAAGGATTTATTGTTGCATCCTGTAATTGTATGTCTATAAATTGTAGCCGAGTAAGCCAAAAGATATTTAGTGAAGCTAAAACTAAAGGGCTAAAGTTCTTTGAAGACTAAATGAGCTGCAGGTGTCCCGTCCTGGCACGCTGTCATTCAACAGTTTCTTCAGGGAGTACCGTAGACACATCATGCTGACTGTTTAAACTATTTCAGCTTAATTAAACATCTTATTTACTGGACTGTGTGTAGGTTGAGGAAATAAATTACTTGTCAGTTAAACTGATGCAAACTCTCCTGTTGCCACATTAAATACAGCTCAATTTGAATCACTTTTTCCTGTACGAAACTCAGTGCCTGGGTTCTGGGATGTTGCCAGGGTGTTTCTGTATGGTTTCTAGGGTGGATACCAAACATCTAAGACACTGCTTCCCCAAAACCTGTGTGTTTGGTTAATGGAAGCATTTCTGTTCAATAGGTACAAACATGTCGGGCAGGTCGATTAATTGGCTGATATATCGGCCTATTTGTGAGAAGTAGAACTTTCGTTTGCCGTTTTTTCCATGGATTGATTCTACATCAAAACATGCTGAGAACTAATGTTGGTCTGAAATGATGCAGAGACCCTTTTTGGCCGTTACTGAGGTAATACGAGCGCTGCTGAATAGCTTTCTGGGCCGCTGCAGAGGCTTTTAAAACGGAACTGCTTCCAGCGGCCCTGCTGCACTATCAGCATGCAGAACCAGCAAACCTGATTTATATTTGTATGTGTGTGTGCCAGCAGACCAGAAAGATGGGGAAATAGTTCTGCTGTTATGTCACGCTTTATCTAAAATTCATCACCCACAGGAACGATCAATACTGGAAATGCAATAAATTTAAATACAGCGCAACACGTGTCTGAAATGCTTCATTTTATAGACTCGCATTTAAACTGCCAGTCAAAAGTTTGGACACGCTTGACTGGATTTATGGTTCTCATGATCTTAAAATCCTTTTAGTCCGAAGGATTTTAGTTTTGTTTTTTAATACAAAGCTTGAAATTAGTATTGTAGACAAAATGTGCCTGAATCTCTTAGTGTTATCGCTATTTTTTTTGTAAGTGGCTGTGTTTTCTGTGTCCACTTATAATGTTATCAAGAGTTTTACATCAAAATACATAGTAGTTAAGAAGTAATAGGCAATTTTCTGCCCTGTTTTGACCAAGAACGCTCTGTTGAAATAGATGGATCGTAGGCTCTGAAGTAAACACCCACTGCTATAATTGGCTAATAGTTGTGCATACATACTTCATAGATGGATATTGCTGTGATTTAGGTTAAAACTGCGTAAACTCTCAGTACATATCAGGCGATACAAATGACCTCTTAAATATCATAACAACTAGATTAGGAAAAATCAGCCAACAAGTGTCCAGCATATCCAGCATGTAAAATTTAACTTTAAATTGAAAATCGCCTTTTTATTTACCAATCCCAAATTCCTACAATCAGAGAATCCTGATACTATTAAAGACAGCAAAACAATCCAAAAGTGGATTTACTCATTGTAGAGTTAACAGAATTGATCATGGGCATTGTAATTTTCAAAGCAGATGTAATGACAAATAAGTAGACCAGCACATTTTTAATACGAACGGTTCGTTTATAAATCCATACGATCGTACCATCATACTGTGGAAATACTGTCCGGAAGACAGACGATAATCAATGCAGAGTTGAAAATGGAAAGAACTAGATAAGCTCATTGCGCAAACGGTATGGAACGAATTGAGCTAAATAACCAGTAATATGAGTAGGTAGGTGTGTCCAAACTCTAAAATATTTTACCGTTCGTTAACCTTATATCGACACCTTTGGGTTTCCATTCGCTGTCATTAGATATGATGAGACTTTAATCCTGAGATTAAACCGCAGAGAAGGTCTGATAGAAGAGAGGAGGTCAGGCACACATCACGGATGGGAAATGGAGTTTACAGAATAATAGAAGAGAAGGGCAGTGGAGAGGAGGATTAAAAAGGAAGGTCGGTAACGAGGGAGCTGATGGGGAAAGACAGAGATAAGGGGAGAGAAGAGGAAAAAGGATTTTTGAAAATCGAGCTACACACAGAGCAGTGTATGAGTGTATGAGCCTTACAGACAGACGGAGAAAGACCCAGACTAAGCGAGCATATGTGTCAGGTTTCATCTTCATCATTGGCATCGCTGTTCATCTGCCTGCTGTAACAGACACGCACAAACACACCCTGACGTGTTCAAACTCTCTCTCTCTTGCTGGAGTTCCAGTGAGTCGTTAGTGTCTATCAGGCCGCTGAGGTTTCAATTTGATTGATGATGATTCACTGCTGTTTAATTCATCACTGTGTTGACTGATGCCCTCACGTTTATGTTCCCACAGTACTACGAGATGTCCTACGGGCTCAACATTGAGATGCACAAACAGGTAAGACAAACTTGTTGGGCGAATTCACTGAACAGTTTTGCATTTGGTATTTTGAAATTCTTTTCGTCTTATTTTCTGTTCACACTGCACCAAATTAGATTATCAGGACTGGTTGTTTATAAGTTTGCTTCTATGCATGATACTGTGCGTATTTTGTGTCATGCCCCAAATGATTAAAAACTACTTCCGTTTACATTTGTAAGACACAAAATGTAGTTTGGATCCAGTCGATTAACGCACGGTTTCTTTTGATATGACTGTTCACATTTGTAACATTGATGCGGTTTGGATCTGGATTTGAATGTCTAATTTTATGCCATCTGACTGTTCACATCACGTGTGATGCATATGGATGCCATTTGGATTCAGTTTGTACATGTCTGATTTAATTCGTCTTTGTGTTCACACTTGCATAAGATATGGATGTGATTTGAATCTGGTTTATTGAAGTTTAAATTTGTGTGATTTGACACTCGTAACGCGTATGAATGGGGATTTGATTTGGGTTTATACACATTTGGTTTCATGCAATCTGACAGTTCACACTTGTAACATATGGATCCAGTTTATAAATGTCTGATTTTATGTGCTCTGACCATTTACACTTGTAACATTTATGAATATGGTTTGGATTAGGGCTGGCCGCAATGTATCGCACAATATATCTGTGTGCCTCTCGCCACCGGTTTTTAAATGGAGCGGCAAGCTATGCAGTATCGGGTTCAGTATTGCAAATGAATCACCTGCAAAACTGAACGAGATATTGCGTAGCTATTCAGTGATCTACGGCTCTATGTATTAACTGGCACTCTGGGGATTTACCGCTAATAAAAAAACGACCTTACTGACGAAATGTGCATGAATATATTGTGCGATATATTGCCATTGGCAATGGATGTATACCATTGAGACTCCTAACATTCATGGATGTGGTTTGAATCTGGTTTATAAGTGTCTGATGTCGTGTGATCTGAGTGTTCACACTTGTAATATATTTGGTTTCAGTTTTAATCTAGTTTATATTCATCTGATTTTTTTTTATATTCATCTATTTTTTTTTTTTTTTATTAAATATCGTTAAATTTTTATTCTATTTTAATTATGCAAATATTTTTGCATTAATAATGATTAATAAAAACATTCCCTAGGAATAATTGAAAAGATTATCCTCCACAACCATGTACTACGACTTCTGAAATGAGAAACTAGACCATGCACATTGCGTTCAATGTGATACCTGATTTGCACAATTCCTTTTGAGAATCGGATACTGAAACCACATACACGTGTAAGTGTAAATAAACAACGCTATCAGTAGGCGCAATTCATTCTTAGTGAATTCCCCGACGTGTGTCGGGCAATGAAATGGTTATAATTGGGTTTGAGGGAGGATCAGTATACTCCATAATCACACACACATATTCATAACATCACACACGCATGCTTTTTAGAGAGCTCTAAAAAGCACGAGGAGGACTTTATTTACATTTATGAATAATAATTATAACAGTTGTTATACATATTGAATATAAAAAGTATTTGATTCATGAACAAATTTGTGCGTTCTGTGAACAGCTTAATACCTCCTGTAAGAATACTCTTTCCTTTCCTCTGACTGATTTCCCTCTAAATCTCTAAAGTCTTTCCCAGCATCAGCGGTGTGTGAAGAAGGGGGTGATCATACACGCTCTCTGTGTGAGCTGGAACACATGAATAGAGAGTGATGGAGGAAGACAGACAGATAAAAAAGACACTAGACGATAGAATGGTCATAAAGTTTGGTTAAGAACCACCCAGTTAGACGAAGCGGGACAGTTTTATGGACCTGTGATGCAAGCACCCTGAATTTCTGTTTTTATGTGCTGTTTAGTGGCGGTGTGTGTCAGTGGGCGGGGCTTCAGTCCTAATGCTTTCATATTCAACAAAGTGATTTGTCTCCTTATAGGATACACATGTCTCATCCTGCCTTGCTCTTAGTGCTTTTGGGTTTTTCCTGTCTGTCTCACTCCTGTCCCTGTTCAATTAAAGCACTGGATTAAGACTAGCTATGAGGGGTGGCTAGACCTGAGATCTAGACGGGTCAGTGTGTGTGTGTGTGTTAGCTGCTGAATACTGTGCTGGGTGAAATTGCCACACGATTTTCATCAGCGCTCTGATGATGTTTGCACATGATTGGCATCTCAATCATAGTTCACCGCATCTGAATAGATATTCACTGAATCCCTGAATACATGCTTGAGATATGAGGTACTATGATCATGAATATTTTGATCATCTTTAATTACAATTATACATCTATCTATCTATCCAACCATCCATCCATCCAAAAATGTATCTATCTATCTATCTATCTATCTATCTATCTCTGCTTGTCTGTCTGTGTATCTTTCTTATCTATGTATATATATATATATATATGTGTGTGTGTGTGTGTGTGTGAGAGAGAGAGAGAAAGGTGGTATAGTGAACAAAAAGTGGACAAAACCATACAGCAGAACCATAAAAAAGTGGGAATATAAAACCCCACACACACACCTTTAAAGTGATGCCCCTGGATGCAGGTTTGGTCTTATCAGCCTGTCCTCTTTATGTCTAATGGAGCCTGCCTCTCTCTCTCTCTCTCTCTCTTCAAACATTTAAAGGCAAATATTAAGCAATGACGCTCTAATCACTGATTGTGGTCACAGGCACAGAGGTATTCAATAAAGCCCTCATTTTCTCTTCTTCTCATCTGTCACACTGCTCTCTCTCTCTCTCTCTCAGACGCTGTGTCTCTTTCGCCCCCTGTCTCTCTCTATCTCTTCTTGTTCTCTCTTAAATTCCCTCCTTCTCTCGTTTTGGCTCGCTCTAGTGCTCGCTCTCTCCTATTCTCTCTCTTTCTCTGGGCAGCGTGCCAGCCTCTCTTCCCCTGGCGCTCTGCCAGTATCCCCCTCTCCTCCCTCCTATCCTCGCTCTCCCTCTCTTTCTCTCTGATTGATGGCCCTTCCATTCGGAAAAAGGAGGAAAAGAAACAGAACGAGGGAGGAAAGGAGAGAAAGCACTGAAAATCAGACACGCTCACAAAGGAGGACACGAGCACACATATATGCACAAAACCCTACACACACGCAAAGGCTCATGGGTAATTAAATGTGCACTTGCAGAGACGGATGCAGACACATTCCTGCACATGAGTACACAAACAAATATAAATACACAAACTCACACACTCTCCAAACAATAAAAATAAAGCTGTTTATGGGGCATCTAACGTCATCATGTACCTAAAAACTATATTGTACTAAAATAATAAAATATTTATATTATTATAAAATAATTTCATTGTTAACATTTATATAAATTATCCAGAAGTTTAATCAATTCTTTATTGTACTTTTTTATTTTACTATTATTTTAAGTGTGTATTTAATACTATATATATATATATATATATATATATATATATATACACACACATTAAAAAAAAACATTTTTAAATAATATATCTACTTTCATTTTTATTATTCATATAAATTATCTTAATTATTTATTATACTAATTATTATTTTTTTATGTGGATACACACAGATGTAAGTTTGTAGGTTTATTATTTATTTAAATATTACGATTTAGGTTTGTATTCAATGTTTTTAATATTTTTCTATATTAATTTTATATTCAAATTTGTTCATTCGTGAGCAAATATTATACTCATACGTTTGATTAATGCATACGGTCTAGAACTGCGAATGCTGGCACCTTTCTGACATGCAAACATGTCATGTAGATGTAGTGATAATATGATTCATTCCATTTGGTTGGAAGAAAGTTAATAAGCGTTGAATGCACACAAAGCAAGTGTATGCAAATGTGGAGAGATGTTCATGCACTCGCGTGAATTCTGGGTAAATATATGTGCGCACACAAACAGCGGGGCATCTGCACCTACTCAGGTCTTTTTGATCGAGTGACAAAGCCATTATGCTAAAAGGTTGGCACCCTGGGAGTTCCTCACAAACATGCGCTCACATCTTGTTTTCCACCTCTGTTTCTTCATTTCCCTCCTGTGCTCTCTCTCCTCCTCAAACACACTCTGTTTCATTCCAAACCGGTTACATCACTCGCTCCCTCAACCTCATTATACACAAATGAGCTCTGTTTCACTCGCGCGCACTCACGCACACACACACACACAATCTGCAGATGTTCAGCATCACTGCTACACTGTGTCCCAACAAAAATGCAAACAACTGAACATGCTTCCGTTCACTCGTCTGCAGTCTCACATGGCAGAAGTAACAAGTATTCTTTCAGGTAATAATAATATTTCCAGCTAATACTACGATGAAATATGACAAGCAGATATTCATAATATCACATACACTGTAATAGATGGATGGATGGAGAGATGATAGATGGATGAATAGAGAAGACATTGGATGGATGGATGGATGGATGGATGAATAGATAGAGAGATGGTAGATAGAATAAGTATTCTGCCAGGTAATAATAATATTCCAGATAATACAACTACTAAATATCATAACCTGATATTCACAAGTTAATATCCCATAAACTGTGCTAGATAGATGGAGAGATGATGGATAGAGATAGATGGATGGATGGATGGATGGATGGATGGAGGGAGAGATGATAGAGATGGATGGATGAAGGGAAAGACGATACATATAGATGGATGGAGGGAGAGACAGTAGATATAGATAGATAGATGGATGAATGCAGAGACAATAGATAGATATAGATGGATGGGTGGAGAGACGATGGATGGATGGATGGATGAATGGAGGGAGAGCCAATAGATATGGATGGATGGATGGATGGATAGATAGATGAATGCAGAGATAGATAGATGGATAGATAGAAAATTAATGCTTGATTAAGGTTGGCGCTAAACTCTGTAGGACACCGGCACTCCAGGACCGAAGTTGCCCAGCTTTGCAATGGATGGATGGATGGATGGATGAAAAGTGGTTGGATGAAAAGTGGATGGATGGATGGATGAAAAGTGGATGGATGGATGAAAAGTGGATGGATGGATGGATGCAAGCAAAGTGGATGGATAGATAGATAGATAGATAGATAGATAGATAGATAGATAGATAGATAGATAGATAGATAGATAGATAGA
>JAUCNO010000460.1:7851126-7865770 GCA_032353835.1 Enteromius viviparus
AGTCATTTTATAGCGCAACGCTAGCTGGTCTCATCGGATTCAATGATTTATGCTAAGCTATGCTAATTTTGGGACCACCAGACCCCGCGATCGGCTGAATGGATTCAAAAATGGTAATGGTAGGGATGTTGGAAAATGAGCCTATTTCCAAAATAAGTGGAGTGTTCCTTTAAGCCAGATACATTAGATACCCAAAGCTAACTTCAAAAAGCAAGAGCAGGTGATGAAAACTGACTGGGAGACCAATAGAGGGTTGTATTATGCATTAAATTAATTTAGAAGGGTGCATAAAGTGACCTCTTCACTGCTGGCTTCTGGGAAAGATTTTGAACAAATTCAGCCGTAACTATCCAGGCAGATGTAAGTGTAAAACCAGCATCCATCAGCAGGGCTGAACTGTGTTTGTACAGAGGATTTTTGAGCTTTATTTGACTGAACTCTGAAGGCGGGAAGAGAAGAGACCTAACAATAGGAATGTGGGGACTGTGTGGATTTGCCGAATCTGGCATGAGGAATCAAAGCTGCAGCCGTGTGAAGGCTTGCCAGTAATAAGGAGGAGTGTACGGGTGTGCAGAAGGGGCATGGACTACCATACCGGAGAGGATGCCAGCACCTACCAGAAATCACACACGGGTCATGCCTGGTCTGGCCACATTCCTCCGCCTCAGAGTACACATCAAACACATACCCACAGAATCAAAGGTGCATGTGTGTGTTATGAGAATGTGGTGGGCCTTTCCCATTCAGAAGCTACAGCGAGGGATTTCTGTTGAATGCTAACAAAATTCTATGCCCTACTTGTTACAAATTCCAGCTGGAGTTGAATAGAGGCATCCAATCCTGCTCCTGGAAGGCCAAGTTTTTGCAATAACCTCCCTAAAGGTTTCCAATAATCTAGAAGGCCAGAAGCATTTACCAACTAAACTGCAAGAGAATGGCCCTCCAGGTGCAGAACTGGACACCACTGGTGTAGAAAGTTGATCAGTTTGATGGCTAGCTGTTGGGTGTGAAGTCCGTTATCTTGATCAGGCTGGTAAGAGGTCACACACACCTTTGGGAAAGCACAAAACTAGCTTTCACAAGAAGTGGACCTGACAAACCTAACCACTGACATTACAACCTTTTTTTATAGCCCAACAATTGCACTCCATCAGGAATTCTGCAAAGACCCCTGATGGGTTGGCTTAGGATTCTCGGTAATACTGACATTAGAAAGGGGGGGTTGTACCTGTGATACTGTGTCTGCAGGAACTGGAACTCCTCCTTTATGCGGTCCAGGGTCTCGGAGTAAGTAAGTTTCAGAGGTTGAGCTGACCCCGATGCTGCAGCGGCAGCAGCTGCGGCTGCAGCAGCTGAAGCAGAGGATCCAGGGGGTGGTTGCAAAGGTGCCTATGTGGGAAAACAAAGGGGAGTTAGACATTTTTTTAAATGGATAAAGATTCCTGGCAACTGTCGGACCTAATGCATTGACCTGGATTAGTAAGTCCTTTCAAAACTAGGTTTAAAACAGTGAATTACGTATTTTTCAAAAATCAGACAACACATTCACAGTGAGAACATGATTTGAGGAACTCATTGCACAGAGGTCTGCGAGCATGATAGAGAGTGCTGTGCACATGGTAGAAATGAAGGACACTGATGAAAGACAAGCTCCTCGGAACAAGAGAGAAAGCAATGAAAGAATGAGAGAGGATGGGGGTTGGGGGTAGTTCCATGACATAGGCTCCATTGTAAAGGGATAAAACATTACAGGCAGATGCGTGTATCACATTGGTTGTGGGTGTGCTGAGGATGGGGGATTGGGGTGGGGAGCATCCTCGCTGCTAGAATTAAGAAATTTGTTTAAAATTAAGCATGGATTAGAAGAGGGCGAAAGAAAGAGGACCCCACCAAGAGGGTGGGACCCCACCAAGCTAACTGAATTCCGCCAGCTCCAGCAATTAGGAGCTTGGCCTCAGGGTAATGCAGACAGACAGGCAGACAAAAGCCTATGCGCTGTACAGTAGGGCCTGTCCATCTTTCTATCTGTCTTTGAGCACTTCTGCTGATGAAGGTCCTCCAGATCACGACTGCACCTCACAGGGGCTCTCGCACTTCTCACGGGAAACTCTTCTTCTAATGAGCTAAAAGAGGGGAAAACCGCCAAAAGGGACATGATTGATCAAATGTGAAAGTGCATAAAGCCCCATTACTTCAATTAGCATGGAGCATTTGGTTTTGACGGTAGTCGCATTTACTGCCAAGCACTTGAGCGGCTAAACGTTGGCAAAGTGTCATAGGGTGTTATGAGCATGTGTGACCTGCATTAACACCGTAAAGGCCATGCCTTAGCCAAGAGTTCCTGAGAAAATGAAAGACACAGTACACAGACAGTTTAAGCTTAAAGCTGGTCTTGGAGGGACGAGGACAGATGTAGCTGCAAATATCAAATGGGGGGGTGGAGATTGTCTGTGAGTGAAAGGGGTCACCCTATGTCGGGGCAGCAGGCTTGGAGTACCAGGGAGGGGGGATTGGTTGAGAGGGGGGGTTGGACCAAACTACACAGGGAGAATGGAGCCTCTCGGCCTTTCGGCTCATGGGAGACACGGCACATTGTTAGAGACTCTAACGAGCTCCTCTCTCCAGCCCTGCATTTCAATCTGCTGTCCAGATCCCCGGGCTCTCACAGCTCTGGCCTAGCAGGGAGCACACACACACTACAATTACTCCTCACAGGCCAAAGAAAAGAGTCTGGAGAACAAGAGGAGGAAGGCCATTTGATGGGGAGGCGGCGGGAGAAAGGGGGAATGACACTTGGCTCTATTCCCTTCTTCCTCTTTATCTCCTCTCTCTCTACCCCACCCAGCCTCTCACTCTAATATTCACCTCTTTTTATTGAATTTTGCGTACAGGTGCAAAGAGACTTCCGGAAGAAAGAAAAAAGGAATGACAAAAAGCAGGCTTTGCCTAAAAGCCTGAGACCAAAGAGCGAGTCGCATATTGCTTCAATGTTCATTAATTAGACATTCAGGTTTCCGAAACCACAGAGTGTCACCACCTCTGCGAGGCCATTATTGTGGTTCTTTTTATGCGTCCGGTCTCAATATGTCAGCCATTTTGGTTCAGTGTACTTACAACCAAGGCTTGAAAATCCTCCATGCAACTTTCCTCAGTAGTTATCACAATAAACGGTTCACTTGACCTCGACAGTTTCACAACAAGGGTTTAACCTGGCAGGGCATTGTGGGCCACTCGTCTTAGCGAGAGTCACAGACATACTAATCTGCAAAACTCTGAAAACACAAGTTGACTGAACTGATTAAATCTAAATGCTTACGGGTCACACAAAAAAAAGACAGCTTAAGGGAGTGATGATTTCAATCATGGTCAAATTCTCTCCTTGTTTGGCTGGTGAAGAATCGCTGTCAAAAGACCTCTAGGAAGGGAGAGCTCATGGTAGAGTTGGAGTCAGCTGGAAATTATAGCTTGAGCGGTCTAGATACTATGAAAAGCCCAGTCTATATATTATAGGCATGTCTGTTTCTTTACCACACTCGCAACACGTCTTGGAAAGTGTGAGTGTGCATGCAGTGTTTTCATTTCTTCTCCTCTAATTACATGTTTTGTTGCATCAAACCATAATGATCGCCCAAATCCCCATGCCCACCCACTAACAAAGACACTAAACTAAGAAGAAGCTGCTAAACACTACTGCGTCTATGTCCACTGAACTGTCCAAACCACAGCTTCTCTCTTTCTGTCAGAGGTCTGGCTGAGGGGCCTACAAGACTCCCAGATGGCCTGCATCCAAGAATTGTTACACAGCCTGTGAAATGCTGCAGCCGGCCATGATAACCAACATCCCAAAACCTGTCAACACGGCGGCCTCACCTTTGATAAAACCGTTTCTGCTTTCACACACAAATCTCCTGGAAAAAGCCGACCACGCGCTTGACGTTTCCATTCCCAGAGTACAGCTGCGGAGCCCGATTTGGGATTCTCCAAACTCTTCTCCGAGTTTATTGTTTAAATTATAACTGTGCCTTAAAAACTGTTGTATATTCTCTTCAGGTGTCTTTTCATGGGAGCCTCACCAAGCCTCGGAGAGCCAGCCAGCCCGCTAATTATATCATGTTTTTCCTTAAAAAATAAAGCTTTCACATAAACATCCACCCTGGGAAATGGGGTGGAGAAGGACTGGGGCTAAAAATAATTGGAATGGACTTTCCGTATCTCGGAACGTTTTGAAGACGAACCTTTTTAGGTGTGCACACGAATCCAAGGAATCAGGCGATGCTTTCCGCAGCAACGTTTGAAGTTCCGGCATTGAATATGAAATCATTCGACTACAGTGTCAACAACCGGCAGGCATTTGCATTTTAAAGAACCTCCCCGGGAACCTGACCTAGGCGCGGCCTTGTTTCATTGATTCCGTACTCTACGGCAGCATGGAGCTTTAAGGAATGCCCCAGTAATCCCTTACTTAGACGGGGGAGGGGACGTGGGGTGTAGTATGGTGCCAGGCACCTGTTTCATTAACATCACACATCTTTTCTCTACCCTTCTCCGCAAGCTCGTTATTCAAATTTCCCCGCTGTCAGGATACATTAGCAGCGCTGCGACGTTGGCCTGTCAGCTGTGGTAATTGCTCTAGGTGCTTCCTTTATGAGGTAACCCGCAGCCTGTTTGTTCTTTCGGTTTCAAGGAATGCCATGCTTTCTCCCAATGGCTTTTGCAAACTGCGGGTGACTTGGCTGAGGGTGCCAATGCATGTGCCATCCCCTGACTTTCCTCGGGTTCCTCAGAGAGCTGTAGGAAACGAGGAGAAATACTGAGAAACACCTTACATGGGAAGGATAGTGGTGCTCCTCTGCTGGAGATGCCTTAGCTGGAGCAGATCCCTCCAGAAGCCAGAATTAGGACCAATCAGCAGGTGTCAGTAGGCAACTTGTAGGAACTGCCCACTCTTTCAACCTGCCAATTATGAGTTTCCACTGGTACAGCAATGTATAAGTAGTCATTATTAATCATTTTCTCTCTTTTGTCTGAATACAAGACCCTTATTTAAAGGAACAGTTCATTTAGAAATGAAAATGATGTCGTAATTTACTCACCCTCAAGTAGCTCCAAACCTGTATGCATTTCTTTGGTCTGCCAAACACAACGGAAGATATTTTGAAAAAGAGTTTGCAACCAATCCATAGTAGGACAAAAAATACTACGGAAGTAAATGGTGACCCAAAACAGACTGGTTGCAAACTTTCTTCAAAATATCTTCCTTTGGCAGAACAATTTATACAGGCTTGGGACTATTTGAGGGTGAGTAAATAAAGATAAAATTTTAATTTTTGGACTGTTCCCTCTAACTTCATGAGTTGACTTCATGTGTACAACAACCACTTACTCTCCCATTCAAGTGTTAAAAGCTCTTTGAAAGCTAGAGAAACTGATGGACTGACTAATTAGCATGAAAATTATTGTTCTTGGTTAAGAGGGGAAATGAAGAGAGATTTTTGACCGAAGCCATCCCTACATCAAACAAAAGGTTTTGTATTAAATTGCTTGTTTTGAACAAGATGATCATTTTCAGGTGTATTAACCTTCTTCACACGCTGAGGAATGAGTGGGTTGGTACTGTCTGCGTTTCAACCTTTTCATTTAACGCACTCTGTCTTATTCCAATTTCGTCAAGATATACTCGCTCATAATTGACTAAATTAAATATCTGTGCCATAATTAATTGCTCTTCGGATTTTTTTTATATGGACACTTGTATCTAACAACATAAAGCTACGATTTGGACCGAAGAAGATCTCTTATTAAGATGATAAAACATAGCTGTATCACATCCCAAGCACCTCTTCATGTCTCAGGCTGTTCAAGGTGAGTGGAAAGAGGCCGTGTTCAGAACTAGCTGGGTGCCCCGGAAAAACAGGTTGGACCAATCGATCATTCTAAAGAGAAATAAGAAAAGAACCAAGAAACCTGGTCAGTGCAGAGCAACAACTAAAAGGGGTGGAAAACCAACACACCTCACCTATGTACTGCACATCTCCTTCAGATCACGGAAATTGCACACCCCAGTGGAATCTAATTTCCATCCCTTAGGAAATGAATGTCAAAGCATTCTTAGGGAAGGTTGGGGGTGCTGGGGGAGGGGTGTATGGTGACTGTAGGAAGACCTCAGGAAGGATTTTAACACATAGCTTGATTCAATCAGCCCAGAGTGTTTAATGATAACTGACATTTATTAAATAGCAGTTGACCAATATGGCCTTTTCAACAGATAATCGGAGAACAGGGTGACCAAAATCGTGCCCGATATATCTGTAATACAGGCTTACAGTGTGCAGTACAAATGTACTTTTTAACTATTCTAACGCACATAGTAATCGACCGAGCAATGCAATCATCAATCAATACACCTCCAAATGTACGAACATTGGATGATTTATTGGCCTAGCAATACTAAAATCCCAGCTAGCTTCCTTCAAGATACCTTATGCTAAAAAAAAAAAAAAAAACAAGAGTAGCATATAAGGTGGGAAAATAATAAAAATAAGCCTAAATGGCCACATTGGAGGTTAATGCATTACTAAAAAAAATCTGAAAAGTAAGAAAACTTAAATGTATGAAAGGCATAGAGAAGTGTGGCACTCTTGCAACTTCTAGTACACCAGTAGTTAAAACACCAGAGATCTACCTACAACACGGGGTACAGTAACAGTAACATAGGGGAAATAGTATCCTTTAAGCACATTGATAGCATTGCCTATTTGAAAGCTTGACTTGATTTGATCCATACATGCCCAGATGAGTAGCACTACTCGGCCAACTACACTTTCACAATCCATGTGAACGTTTAACCCAAATAACGAGACAAAGGGTACACACAGACTTTGTTTTAGCCTACATATATATATGAAACGTACAAAGGCGCATTGCGCATCAAGCAGGCGGTCATTTTACGGAGTAGTAAGGTAACTTACCGGGGGTCGGTTCTGGGGAAACATGGCGAATAACGGGTTCGGTGCGGTTTGAGGGTCTTCCGTTTCGGTGTAGCCTTAAAATGTTGTTTCAGAAGAGTTTGCGCCTTTCTGTGGGACTCAGAAGAACATTTGGCCCTGTTTCGGCGGCGCCAGGCTCGGCTCGCGCATTCCTCGCTCAATACTCCCTTTGTTCTGCTTTATCGCGCGATATAAGATGCGCCCAGTCCGGTATCGAGTCCCTCGCTACGACGCACCTCCAAAATATCAGAATGCACGCGTTCGGCCTTCAGAGCTCCCCCGCCCTTGATGCGTTTTGCTGATGAAAATAATAAAGAAAGCAAGTGAACGGACAGCTATCGCGCTCCCAAGACGCGACACTCAACGCAGCCGCAGCTTCTTTTGTCTGCTTCTCTCTCTCTCGCTCGCTCTCCCCTCATCCGCTCCTTGCTTTCGGATCCTCAGCTGTTTTTCAATGGGACATGCGAGTTGTTTTCTTCAAGAGAAACGCATGCCCCCCCTGTGCGAAAGGAGAAGGGGTTTGGCTTGTGGTAACCAGAAGCAAAGAGTTAAATTCTCAAGTTACACTCATTGCAGGCTGCGGTGGGATAAGACCCATGGATTGATCTGTTCAGTGCTGTATTTGTTTATGTATGTGGGTCAGAGACAAATAAGGATGCCTTGGGATAATTGTTTGTAAATTAGTTCGTAGCATGGAAGTAGGTCTTTATGACTGATACATTACATTTATATATATTTTTTTTTTACAATTTAACGACTCCAAAAATGTTAGGTTGTGTGGAAAAAAAGTACATACTACATGAAGTATACACTGCCTAAACTATATAAAAATAGATATGTTTTTTCAAATCAATAAACTTAATTTGTTTTCATATTAAAGACTCTGAAGTATGTGATATTTTGTGGCTTTTACATAGTCATGCTAGGTTTTGTTGTCACATGATAACAAAATGGCTACCTGGATCTTGATTACGCCACACTAACCTAACAAAAGTGTTGTTTTTTTTTAATAATAAAAATAGACAAACTGCTTGTGTTGTGCTGCTTTAAAAAAAATAAAAACTACTTATGCCATCATTTAAACTTCACACTCAGACTGCATTTAATTTGGATAAACTCTGGACAGATAGTAATAATACATATAGGCCTATATATCCTGTTTTAATTTATTTTTATTAGAACAATTGTGACACTGGACCACAAAACCAGTAGCACAGGTATATTTGTTTAGGATATAAGGGAAAGATTATGCTCAATATATATATTTTAGTCCTACCATAAATATATATTTTTTAATTCTAAATAAATATTTCTTTTTTATTTGTGATTAAGTAATATTCATAGCTAAGAACTAAGGTAATTTTCTCAAATAATTTTCTTTATTTTGCACTTAGATTTGTATCTCAGCCAGATATGGTCCTATTCTAACAAACCGTATGCACATTAATGGAAAGCTTATTTATTCAGCTTTCAGAAGATGTATACATCTCAGTTTCAAAAAGTTGACTCTAATGATTGCTTTTGTGGTGAAGGGTCATAATTTGAAAAATAAATAAATAAATAACGTCATTGATGTCATGCGCAAATAACCAAGAAAAAATGTTTTAGCTACATTGATCCAAATGAAATAAAGTCTAATAAATTCTCCTCTGCACAAAAAATTATATTTTGTGGTGTAGTTTAAATATAGCACCCCGTCTCTGTCGGCTATTCACACGCTCCCTTCGTCTAATTTTATGCACGGGACTTCGATTGAAAAATAAGGGTGCAGCTAACTGTACAATGATTGAATGAAATCTCCACGTGGGGTTTGACCCAGCCACAATCAACACTGGCTGCTTTACCCAATCAGCGTTAAGAGCGCCCCACGTGGGGTGCGCTGACCGCTCGCTGATTGGCGCGCGTCACAATTACAGAACCCCAAACGTCAGTCAGGCTCTCGGAGCGACCGAGAAACCGTTTAACCCTTTCGGTGCGCGCGGTGAAGACATTTGAATTCAAATTCCTTTTGTGATGTAAAGTAGTTTTTTCCCTCTCTTCTCTTTTTTTATTACTTTAAATCGTTTTGCATTGTTTCAGGGCACCCACAATGAAATCCCACGGCTAGTGGTTTAAAACGAGGGCCTATTTTCTATGTAAATCACTTTTTGTTTAGGCCACCAGTCTCTCCATCTGTTTATGAAATATCTAGATTTTGAAGATTCCTGAGATAGTCTGTCCGGCATTAATTGTTTGATCTTTGATCTTGAAAACACATGAAACACAGCCTCGCTTTAAAGATAGCATGCTCCGGGGGGCAATAAGAACCAGTGTGTGACCTAAATCAAATCTCTTGTGTGTGTGTGTGTTGCTCTGGGTTGGGGAATACAGCTTAATAAGCTTACAAAGGCATTTTCACTAAGAAAGATCTTGGATAAATTGTTTCAAATTTGCTTCTTCTTTTTTTTTTTTGACAAAACAATATGAATGACAGTGATTCTTAAGCACCGGCGTGACATAAATAATACAACACGTAAATTCTCTTTCGTGTGCAAAAACGCTGGAGACATTTATTAGTATTCCAGTGGCGTGACCCCTTTAGCTGGGCTCATAATTAGAGAGGCAGATATTGAAAAAGCAATTTTCCCACTGTAGAAATCACTACCTGGCAGCAGTGCTGCTGAAAAACAGAAAGAAGGGATGCGGAGGAGGAAAGAAAATAGAGGGAGGGAGGAGTGTAGAGAGATCTGCTTAAAAGAGAGATACAGATTTAGAGGATGTATGGGGACTGGAAGGGGGAGGGTCATTATTGCCATTTTTTCCCATGAATTTTAATACACAGAGCAGGTCTCCCGGCCACTGCGGTCCATATGTATTGGAAACAGTCATAAGCGAGCCACACATTAGAGTCATGCTGCAGGACGTCTGATATATGATATTTGCTGTGTGTGTGTGTGTGTGTTTGTGGAGAGACAGAAAAAGGAGTATTTGAAAGCTCGGAAATCACACAAGTTTTACAAGCAATGGTCAATATCTCTATTTTTCAGACCAGACGAGGAGCTTTCCGATGGACATTTTTCTCCTCCACAATGTTTGACATTATTTATTCCACAGCCGTCCCTCGCAAGTAACAAACTTGATCAACGATCTTCCCCTGTAATTCACTTTCACATGCAGCCCACACAATATTGCACCGATATGAGCATTTTGAAAGCTGAACAGAAAAGACCAACACGTTACTTGCTAGGTTACTAGGAAAATATGCTTTTAGCAGTCAGAGCCGGCAGTAGAGTGAATATTTAAAAAGATTTATCAGTGACTACGATAAACATTGTTGTTGTTGTTTTATCAGATGCATGCCTTAAAAATGTGCTTGCTGGATTTGTATGCTTTTGAAAAATGTATGTAATGTTCAACGACCATAAAAATGTCATGTGGTGTAACCATCAAGTTAAAAGTTTTGTCTTTTATGTATATGTGTGTGCAAATATCTCACTCATTATTTTAAATAAATATCAATTATAATAAAATGAATAAATTAATATTGAGTTTGTGGTTAGGTGGGAGTTGCACCATATGACATTTTACCAACTGAACTAACTTTGTCCAAAAATAGTGAATTATCTGATATTTTAAGACAGTCACAAGTTTCTTCATGGGTGACATTATTTCTTGTTCTATGTTGGATAATTCAGTATATTTTAAAAGGCCTTTTGGTGAGTCTCCATAATGGTTTTTAACTTTGTATATATATATATAGGAACTATATAACAATATATTAAACCTCTCAAACCTCACTTGCATTTCTGCATATTGAAATGTTTCAATATTGAATTGGTTTCCCTTTCTGTACCATCCACTGTGGATATACCACACACACTCAAACATACCTGCAGACATATATCACACCGACAGCGGCGTCTTCACATTCTCCAATTACAGAACTGAAATGGTCCCTTACTCAGTGGCGAAGAGATCATTTGTTTGCATTTGTGTTGGTACTTCGCTCTTGGTAGTAGTCTACTTGACTATCTGCTTAAGCAATTGTCGCAATGCATGCACTTAAAAGATGTGACCTTGCTAAGGAAACACTTCATATCAATGATGCGAACTCCGCTTTGGGAAAAACTCGACATCCAAAAGACTAAAGAGAGAAAAGGAGATGCGAGTAATCAGCCTGCCAGGACCGAGCACAGAAAAACGAATGGATGAATGGTAATGAGGGGCTGCGGGAGGCCTGTGAGTATGTTGCCTGGCCAGTATAGAGGTGACTGACAGCCAGACAAGACGATGCTGTTGTTGTGATCCCCTCTGCACACACACACATACACACAAACACACACCCCTTACAGACAAGCCCCATGTCAGCACGGAGACGGCAGGCTGATTTATTGGATTCTCCTCCCCTGGGAAACCCGCCCTCCTCTATCCTCTAAATCTCCCCCCATCCATCCATCCATCCATCCCTCCTCCTCTTTCCTGCTTTCCCCAGGGGGCAGAGAAGGGGTAATGACCCACATCAGCATCCACACACACACTGTCATCCAGGCACATTTGCTCCCTTCACATGATATCGGACTTCAAAACACAAAAACCAGAAATTCCACCTCACTAATTATTCAAAGTATAATTAAAACGACTAAGGAAGCCGACAAAAACGATGCTTCAACCTGGAACCAACATGATGCATTTGCATATACAGAGAGATATGTTTATAATCAAAGATGTGTATCAACTATGCTCTTAGCTGCCTGTCAGTACTTCAAATAAATTCATATCAGACTGACAATATATGGTATTTCTGACATTTTAACTGTGTGATGACATTTTCTTAAAACTGGCCTTAATTGCTTTGGCCTATTGCAAGATGCTATCCTACGTTAAGCTTTTCGGTTGTTTGTTAGGCTGTAATATATTGATTAAAACACCTAATTTGTGTTGTGATCGTCGCAATCATCGCATCAAATATCCCAATTTGCTTTAATAAGGACTGCAATCACTATAATAATGATAAAACATAGCAAATGTGTTACGAGTTCCAGCTACCCCCTTCAGTTCAATCGAGGCATTGCAAATGTGAAGGCGTCAGATTATTATTAAAATTCATGGAAGAGGCGTTATGGTGTGTTGAACATGTTGACCGTGGGCGTAATTGAAATCTTCACATGTTGCTTTGTAATTTTTCACGGTTTGTACGTATTCATCTTCAGCACATGTGAGCTAGCATGTTTGGTAACGTTAGCTTTAGCCCGCGGTCTTTTGTTGTTGTTGTTGTTGTTGTTTTGCGCTATATAGTCATTTTTACCAGAGATTAACTTATATAATAAGACAAACTGATAGATTTTTACTTGTTGAATGAAAAATCAACATGCATTGTCATTCAAAGTTAGGAAGACGCAGATCTCTGTAACTTATAGGATGTGCGTATATTTGTTTTGTGGCGTAAACACTGTCACTATTAGCTGTGCATATTATAGATTAAACATGTATAGAGAAAACGAGCCGTATTGTCAGTTGTGAAATTAAAAGTGTGACTCCAGCTCTAGTGCACGTGGTTCTATGGTGTAATGGTTAGCACTCTGGACTTTGAATCCAGCGATCCGAGTTCAAATCTCGGTAGAACCTGATCTTTTTTTTCCTCTCCTTTAAAATATCGTCAATAATAAAATTCAGCAAAACAAGCAGAACTCGACGAGATTAGTACGCAGACGATGAAGACAGTAGAGCATGTGTATGGTTCCCCGCCGATGATAACTATAAATAAAATTAATTTTTAAATAATAATATTTTTTAGGTCATTTTGACCAAATGTTTTGCTTTTTGAAATCGTAAATGCAACTTATTTTTCCATATTATTCCATAATAAATATATAAATGATCGTATGCTACATTGTATTTGACATATGTCAAAGTATAGGTTTACATATTGTCTCAAGAATTAGAATTGTATAAAATTGTATTTAATTCGCGTTCAAATTAAAATATCTGTCTGACCAAACAACTTTTAATGAATAACTCTTAAATAATACAGCAAAATACTTCCACCAATGTAAAGTTTCCAAGATTCAGTCACATGACAAGGTGTTATACGTCAAATGCCCAGCAGGAGTCAGTATATGACACATTACGCACGTGGGGAAAACTTTTTTTTCGTATATGATACAATTAATTATAATTATTATATTATAAAAGCATATTTATTGTGTCATTTAATTTTAATCTTTCAGGACATATCCAGATGGATCCAAATGTTTTGTCAGATTTTATGTCTGGTATTCCCTCCACCATTAGCTTTTTGGATCTTAAAATTCTCAATTTGTCTCTAGCCATAGTACTCATATTTTCCCCTTTACCCACTATCTGCAGCCCACGTGGCAGGTTAACAGACCCGGTATTTTCCAGGCCACTGTAGCCCAGTCCAGATGTCTCTTGTGGATCCTCTGACCTTAGCGGGAGCCAAACGTCCCTTTAGAGTTAGCCGGATGTCTGGCCTTCAGGCTCAGAGATATAATTTGCATGACTGTAATTTAAAGGTATTTCCAAATTTATTAACAGTACAAGTCTATTTGAGCGCTACTTCATCTTTAGGTTTGGAGTGTCTGAATTAATAGTCAGTGTGTTGTTCGTGAAGTGTGCAGCTGTCCAATATGTCCTACCTGTTATAATTCCTCACAGAGCCGCAGAGAACAGCAGCAACAGTGAGCGAGTATAAATATATAAACCCATCGAGCCGGTGGTTGGTATGGCTGGGAGCCAGGCATCACTGACCCCTGGGCTGAAAGAAGTGTAGCATTGTCTCTCTGGGCCTCCAGCTCTGTGCATTTCAGAATGAACAGCCGATCCCTTCTGGATTATTTACTCTAGCCAGCCAGGCTATATGCCACATATGACTCAGAATCACTACACTTTTCATTTTTCCTAAAGGAAGGAGGCCCTTTCTTTGGCCAATAATTGGATATATTTCTAAGAATAAAATGAGAAAATGTTAAAGACGAACAATGGCGTAATAAATTAGATCCAAAGGAACAAAGGAAAAATTTCAGAAGCATTGCAAACAATTACACTCACAAAAAAAAAAAAAAACGGTTTAATCAATACAGCACTCTAGTTTCTGATTGGTCAGTTTTGGATATTTGCTAATGTTTGCATAGCAACCCTTTATATCAGTCCACTTATTGGTGAAGCAGACACCAGCGCTACTTGTCTTGACCTATGATATCATGTCTCATATCAACATAAAATGGGAGGAGCTTCACACAAAAATGATCAATGAAAATCAAATTTATTAACCCACAGAGGTCTGGATTTGGAGTCACACTCAAAATTAAAATGGAAAAACACACTACAGGCTGATCCAACTTCCATGTAATGTCATCAAAATGAGGCTCAGTAGTGTGTGTGGCCTCCACGTGCCTGTATGACTTCTTTACAACGCCTGGGCATGCTCCTGATGAGGTGGTGGATGAGGGATCTCCTCCCAGACCTGGACTTAAGCATCCGCCAACCCCTGTGCAACGTGGCGTTGGTGGATGGAGCGAGACATGATGTCCCAGATGTGCTCAGTTGGATTCAGGTTTGCCTTCACTGCCTTCGTCTTGAAGGAACGGCTGACACACTCCAGCCACATAAGGTCTAGCATCGTCTTGCATTAGGAGGAACCCATGGCCAACAGCACCTGC
>JAUCNO010000460.1:7901876-7929396 GCA_032353835.1 Enteromius viviparus
CCACCAACGTTTACCATCCAACCTGACAGAACTGGAGAGGATCTGCAAGGAGGAATGGCAGAGGATGCCCAAATCCATGTGTGAAAAACTTGTTGCATCTTTCCCAAAAAGACTCATGGCTGTATTCGATCAAAAGGGTGCTTCTACTAAAGCAACTGAGCAAAGGGTCTGAAAGGGTCTTCTACTGAGCAAAGGGTCTGAATACTTAATACCATGTGATATTTCAGTTTTTCTTTTTTAATAAATCTTCAAGTGTTTCTGAGATTTTTTTACTAATTTAAAACATAATAAAATAAAATATGCTACCTTGTTGTTTTAAATATTTTATGTACAGGTCAGAATAAGCATGTTGTTTAAATTTTTACACAAATATTCTGTTACACTGATTGACAATGTAACATTACTTCAACCACATTTTTACATTTTATCCTTTAATATTTTATCTAAAACCTTAAAAGTAGACAGTTTACTTGGAATTTCTCATTTTTATTTAGTGTTTTCTATGGACATAAAATCACTTATTTTCTGATGCAGACATCTTGACAGCTTTGACCCACAGACATATATTACAGTTATGTATGTAATATTTACATTTAATATAATTATAAATATATTTATATATAAGTATAGAAACTACAAATAAATAATAAATGACACATATAAATGATATCTAAAAATGTGTATATATAATTTGTTATACATGTATGTAAATATCAGGAGATATGTAGTAGTGTATTAATAGCGTAATAAAATTAAATTCATGTTATATTATTTATATATTATATAATTATTTTTATTGTTTGCTAATTTTAAAAAATTATATGTTTGTGTGTTTTTGTATATTAAAATTATATCATTATTCATATAATCAATGACATTTATTTAAGCATATTACATTTTTTTTGCAGAAGATGTTTTCATCTAATAACACATAACTATAAATCAAAATGAGAGTTTTCAAGTATACAAGGTACTACAAGGTCCTTGGCAGCTGAGTGAGAAAGGTGTTTGTGTCAGTATAACTGTACCGATGATGGGTTGCAGGCGACTCTCAGAGATGGACAGCAGCTGCTGATAGGCTTGGATACACAGATCACTGAGCGTCCGGACAGAGTCCTGCACATCTGTCACCAGAGGAACCAGCTCCTCTGAGCTCCTCACATCCTGCAGGAGAAGAGTCACATGTCAGTTTGAAGTGGTTTTCTCCATAAGAACTGAAGTAACTCCTGAAGTCGAGACGTGTGACCTGTCGGGGAGAGTGCTGGTAGAGCAGGTCTTTGAGCAGGTAAGCGTTCTTCAGCCACACCGCCGTCACGTCCAGATCATTGCCATGTTTCTACAACATGAATAAAAAAAATCAAAATTACCCCATGATTTACTCACCTTTAAGCCATCCAAGATGTATACGACTGATACAAACTGAGGAGTTGAAATGAATTATTTGTGGCATGCTGTGAGAAATGCTAAACATACAAATGCTAGTTAAGTCAGAGCTGTTCACCTTCAGGGCAGTTTTAATGGCGCTCACAGCAGAGCTGCAGAGGCCCTTCACCCGAGCCTGATCACCGCTGCAGTCCGCCTGCCGCACACACAGAAACAGCACCCGAGCCGCCAGTCCAGGGGGCAAAGACAAGACACCCTCCGCTCTCACATCTGCCACAGAAAAACATTCAGTCCTCTCGGTCTCAAAACGACCCCCCTAGTGTTGTGTGCTGCTGACCCGTTATAAGGTGTTTGATCAGCTTGCTCTCATCTTTCTTCCTGCACTCCAGCAGTCCGGTCAGCATTGGGTTCTTATGAGGCGCAACAGTCGTTGGATCCTGGGACGCAGTTATGGCCACACCTGAGCATTAAATACATTTTCAATATTAGTCTATATCTATTGTATCAGGATTTCAAGCTTATAACAAACTTCTTTTTGTGGAAAGCTTTGCACGAGATGTGCATTCCTGCTACTTTTCATTAAAACGCAAAAAACGTGATTTGATCAAAACCATCAAGTAAATGGTTACTTCAACACAAAATGAAAATGTATTCATTAATTACTTGTCGTGTCGTTTCCAACCCATAAAAGTTTCGTTCTTCTTTGGAACCACTATCTACCCAGTCTCACGGTATTTATTCGTGGCAGGGACACGTTTATTTCGCTATTTCCAAACTGATCTCACGGCAATTTGTACATATTTTACGAGGTGGCTAATTCCTACGATTTATTTTTTATTATTTATTCTAAATCGTACGTATTTTACGAGATGCCAATTCGTATGAATTTGTAGGAATGACCTAAACACAACCCCGCCCCTAAACCTACTTATCACGTGGTTTTAGACAAATCGGACCAAATCGTACGAGTGAGGTCATACGAATTAGTACGAATTGGCACAAATTTGGCCCCTCGTACGAATATGTACGAATTGCTCGTGAGACTGTGTTGCAATTTCCGTAAATCCAGCTTGTTTTTTAAACTAAGAAAAATAACGAAAAGAAATAACGAAAAAAATAACGAAACTTACGAAAATAACGAAAAAAAACGTGTCCCTGCCATGAATAAATAGATAGTTAGTTTTAATAGTTTTCATCCAAAATATCTTAAATTATGTTCTGAAGACGAACAAAGCTTTTACAGGTTTGGAACAACATGGGGGTAAATGATTAATGTCAAAATTAATGTCAAAACTGATTTGCCATTAATTGCAATCATGCAGTGAGATTATTTTCTGACAGCAGCCAGTGCTCCACACAGAGATCTGATCATCATCAGTCTGTCTGGAGTCACATGAAGTAACAGAACAAACTGAGACAGACTCAATCCAGAAGAACTGTGGAGAACAACGTCTCCAAGGTTAAGAAAAAAAACCTACCTGCAAAGCTACAGCACTGTTCAAAGTTTTAGACACTCATGTAACAATGCTTTAAAACGAGGCATGCTTTAAAAAATAACGCCATAAATAGATTTCATTTATACAGTTCTTTATTGGCATCTCTGGCTCTGTAAAGAACCTTCTATTGAACCTTCCCATTCCAAAAAAACCCGTTTCTTATAATAAAGTACACAAATTTAAAAATGAAGTGAAAGGTACACCAAAAATGTGGCATCATCTTTATTTTTTAAATGTGTAGTTTAGTTGTCCAAATACTTTTTAGACCTACACAGACCTGCGTAAGACAGTATCCTCCTGAGGCTCACGGTGTGTTTCAGCTCCTTGAGTTCCCGTCGCAACCGGGCGCATTCCTGCTCTCCAACCACCACCTGCTCTGTTAGGTCCTTCATAAACACACACAAAGAAATAAAAACCACAAACTAACAGAACACAAAGAACAATAAATGATAAGTTTAAATGCATTGATCACAGGATCTCCAGGTGTATCTCTATCTTGAGCCGCCTGCTGGAGTTTCATCCTGAGATCTGATATCTCCTGCTCCCACTGCGCTCTCTGAGACAACAGCTGCGTCTCTAGGAACCTGAAAATGTACAATGTAATGCGTATTTAAGTCATTTATGACTTCCAGTGTATGAATCTAAAGGTGAGCAGAAGGAAACTGACTTGTTGGCCACCCGTACAGCGTCGTAAGCGTATCTGAGATCCTCCCCCTTCATGCGTTCGGCAGTGTCTTTCGTTACGCTCATATCCTCCATTAGGATGTTCTGCAGGTAAGCGTTCTTGTTTTTGTTATTACAGTTTTTGTGTTGCATACAGTGAGAGACACATGTTTAGTTTGGATTGAAACACTAACCAGAGGTTGTTCATCTCTCCAGGGTCTCCTTTCGGTGGGCGACGTAACGCTGATCCTCCTGACCTCCTCAGGGGAAGGGAAGACGGGCGCGCTGGAGAAAGGTGAGGTGACGGGTGAAGGAGGCTCCAAGGATACAGTCGAATCTGTTCGTCTGTGTCCACGTGAATGCTGAACACACACACATATAATCTTACATTCAGTAAGTACTAAATATCAGTTTAACATCTAATAAAAGCAGTATATTAACATTATATAATGCATAACCTAACTTTTTAATTAATATACAATGTCATATTTTCATATTTATACATGTACAGGCCAGGGGTAGTTTCACTTTGATATTATTATAGTTTTTATTAAATTAATGTTTATTTTTGTATTTTTAGTTTTAATTCAAATTTTAGTTAACATTTTAGTCATTTTGTTCTGTGGTTTTGTCTTTTAGCATTGTTCTTGTTTTTTCTACATATATTTATACATTGTTGTTTTCCTTTTTTCCAGTTTAATTATTTTAGTACAGTTAACCTAAATAAAAAATAGGAAATGTTTCAACTGTCACCAGACTGATATAAAGTAAGCTTGGGTTTTTAAACTGTATTTAATTAATTTGTTGTTGTTTTTTCACTTTTTTGTTTTTTGGTATTTTATTGTTTTTGATTATTTCAAGCAACAATTTTATATGGTTGCAGTTTTAGTTTACTATAGGGAATTGTGTACACTTATATATATATTAGTGCTGTCAAACTATTCATTGCGATTAATAAGCATCCCAAATAAAAGGTTTTGTTTAACTTAATTCTTTTTAATTCAAGTTGTTTTTTTTATAGCGCTTTTTATGATACAAATCTGTGCTGAGAAGCCTTAGAGGAAATATATATATACAAATTATTATAATTAAAAATGTATATTCTATGAAAATTAGAAATTGTAAAAACTGGAAAAAAGTTTGGTATTTTCTATTGGATTTATCTTTTTTTCATTTATAAAAATGTAAAATTATAGTTAAAGGACAACATACATGACCCCACAAAAAAAGGATATATATCAAAATTCATATATACAGAGACATATGGAAACTTTGTCTTGAAGGATTATTTTCAGTAAAGATGAGATAGACGCACCTCATTGGTTGTAAATAAGCTCATGTCCCTCAGGTTGTCGTATCTTTGCTCTAGTCGTGTGAATTCTCTCAGTAAACTCTGGTATCTCCTCCTCTCCTCTTCCAGCTCTGCTCGCACTGATGCATCAGTTTGATCCACAGTGTGTTGACGGTTCTCTGAAACATACAGACGCACAATAAAAATCCATTAACATTAGACTTAGTCAGCCATCTCGTTCATTTATTAAACAATACATGAGTTGAGATGGTGAAAATGACACATGATTCACCCTCCAGAGCTTTTTCCTGATCCTGTAAGCGAATGGCCAGATCATTCCTTTCCTTTTCCAAAGAATCTCTCTCAGCTTGGAGAGCTTGGATTTCCTGGGGTAAATAGGGAGTAAACAAACAAAAGCTAGCACATGTCAACAGCACCAGCTGCCTTGCAAGAAGAGAAAGAGTCTGTTTAATAAAGAGTAAGTGGTTGATGGTAACCACGTATAAAATGTGACACATGGCTCACTTGTGTAAGCTGGAGGATCTCTTGAGCGGCTTTCTCCTCAGCTCGCCTCCTGTCCTCTTCCTGTTTGTCTGTGAGTGAAGGAGCAGTGTTCGCGTTCTCCTGCAGCTGGATCTGGAGTTTGAGGAGGCTGGACCGCAGCTGTTCCAGCTCACAGCTGTGAGCTTCTCGCTCGGCCTGAAGAGTCTCCCTCAGAGACGCACTCTCTCTCGTCTGAGAGAAGAAAACACACACAAATCATAATATACAACGCTATTCAATTAACTGTAATAAACCATTATCATTTTTTAAATGCGGAAACTGTGAACATCCCAATTCCAATTAAACATCGATGCTTTCACCTGTTGGTCCGCTCTTAGCTGCAGCTGCATGAGTTTGACTTCCATGCCTTTATTGAGTTCTCTGTATTTCTCCACCGATCGAGCCTCAGCTCGCAGGCACAAGAGCTCTTTCCGCGCCGCTCGCCTGCGTACGCAGCACTGCAGGAGCAGCACTGCTGCCCTGATGCGTCTGAAACTGCACCGGGCCAGCCAGCCTCGCACCCGCGCCTGCAAGAACACCGCCGCCCGCTCTGTCAGCATCTAGAGAGAGAGATTTATAAAACAAATTGCACGGTAAAATAATACTGTTTGCTTTAGACAACAACATACACATGCACTCTGTAGGCTAGTAAAACTGAACGCAACGTAAAATGTCACGTTGCCATAACCGAAAATTTCACCCGTTATATCAGTTATAACTGTTATGAATCAGTGATTTGAAGATGATTTATTAGTCTTTAAGATTGTGCCCTTATGTTAAATAGTCATCTTCAGCCAGCTTCAGCTATTGTTTTCTATGACAAATGTGCATCAGGTAGAGGAAATTCTTATTTTACTGAAAACAACACATGAACTATAAAATCCCACAAACCCTTACTCTTGACACGTTAAACACAACAAGGGTAATAATCAGCTGATAAATTTCAAGTGACACAAACTTATACTGACAACGCAAAGATAACAAAACAATATAGGCCTAAATAAAACAAAGGGTGAATGATGCAACCATATTGATGAAAAAAGAAAAACGCAACTGAACAACAAAGCTTTTTTAGCATAGACTAATAGTACACACACACACATCTGACATATTATAATAGAGATGATGCATTACTTGAAAGTTTTTAAGGCCAGTTCACACCAATAATGATAAAGTAAACCAAAAGACTAGAATCAAGTAAACATTTATGGCCGTTATTTGTTTTTCAGGATTTAGCTGTATAGTCAAACAATCTGGGAAATATACCTGCAAATGTATTTGTATTCATGTAGCTATACCCAGACACACATGAAGCACTTTACCTGTCTATAAATCCGACGAGCCTGAGTGCCTCTGATGAAGGCCTGGATTTTGATGGTGGACTCTCGGATGGTGAGATAAAGCTGTCGCACAACCAGCATGCGGCATGTTTTCTGGATGATTAAAGCTGCACGTGTGTAACGGAGGCTCCAAGCCAACCTAATAGTTCACAAAAACAAAAAAAATACTCAACCAGGGGTGCATTTCCAAAAAGCATTGTTAGGTTCCTATGGTTGTTAGTTTCATTGAACCCTACTGGTAACGATGGAAATTGCGACCATAATTGTTTTTGGGAAATGCACCCCAGAATAGGACCTTTAAAAAGTCTACTGTATATAGAACACTCTAACCCACCTTCGGGACAGGGTTCCTCTGATGTAGCGCTGCAGGATAAGGGTGGCCCACTGGAGCCGCTGATAATACCTACGCTGCAGCCATCCTCTCACCCAGCTTTGAATCAAAACTCCTGCCGCATGCAGCCGATGCCCTCTCAGCTTCTCCAGTACTGCAACCTGTCCAGCCCGGAAGAAGACCTTGGTCTTGCCAAAGCAGTACTGCTCTGGATCAGGGATGAGATCAGGAAGGGCACTCTGGCAGGAACGTCGTATGTCATCCTTAGAAACAAAACCATGTAGCAGCACCCGATAACGAGTGTAGAATTCCTCATATGTCCACCTGGAGTACAGATAAGAGAGTCAGAGATGGATGAGAGAACTGAATTGAGAGACCTATTGAAGAGTACTTGCCTGGAGGGGTATCCTGCGGCACTGATTCGGATGGTCTCCAGGACTCCACATGCTCGCAATTGCTGCACTGCTCGCTTGGGATCAAATCTGATATAGAGAGACGAGAAATGGTAACTCAAACTCAAATCGACATGATCACAAAGGACATTGTATTTATTCTCTTACAGAAATGGCTTTTTGAGGTCATTGGACTTTATGCAGCGGACATAATGCGGTGTGGTGCTGTTCAAGGTGTCCATCAAAAGTTGCAGGGATTGACGAAACTAGACACACAAAGACAGAATATGTAAGAAAAGGTGGAATCCTGTACATGGACTTGTGCATGACTGGTTAAAGTTAGTTCACGCCAGAATACTAATTCTGTCATTAATTACTCACCCTCATGTTGTTCCAAACCAATAAGACCTTCGTTCATCTTCAGAACACAGATTAAGATATGTTGGACTATCTAACCCTCCATAGACAGCAACACATCTGAAATGATCCCAGATCCAGAAACGTAGTAAAAACATCGATAAAACAGTCTATGTGACATAGCGATGCTAGGAACATACTTTTTTGCACAAAGAAAACAAAAATAACATAATTTACTCAACCATTCTTTTACCCTAAATTACGTCTTCCACTATTTTGGGTATCGCAGCGCATACACATGCTTTAACATATTTGACAGAATTAACCTTATTTAGCATGGTCATGAACGTAATCTGCCATTATTTACGCCATAGGGGAAAGCCTAACGCTACGTATGCGTTGTGATACTCTCTAAAATGGCGGAAGACGTAACTCAGGGAGAAGAACGGTAAAATTATGTCAATTATGCTAAAGTATTCTGGTAGCGTCGCAAAACTTGAGCCACTGTATTTACTACGTTTCTGGAACTAGGATCATTTCAGTTGTATTGCTATTTATGGAGGGTCAGATGACTCTTTTATTTAATCAAAAATACTTTATTTTGTGTTCTGAAGAGGAACGAAGGACTTACGGGTCTGGAACGAAATGAGAGTGAGTAATTAATGACAGAATTTTAATTTTGGGCTGAACTAACCCTTTAATCAAGAGTCTTCTTTAGTCAGGAACCAGGAGAAGCAGCTCACCTGATAGCCCACGGTTAATTTGTGCTCTCGGTGAGCTCTCTTCCCAGAACGTATGCTCCCGTTTGCTAGAGAGGAGTTAGGGAGGGATCCACCTGCTGACTCCTTCTGAAACAACTCGGCAACCAGTTCTGACTGTGATAGGTACAAACAGTCGTGAGGAGGCAGAGTGAGTACAAAGCACATTTTTTCTTGAACTATTCAAACAATACCTGGCTAGCTCTCAGTATATTGATGGGCTCCTCAAATACAGTGTCTCGGTTCTTGTCTAAAAAGCCGTCACACTCATACTGGACCTAATTTAAAAAGCCAGAACTAAGATCACAAACTTTGAAAGGTTTGGTGCCATCAATTGGTTAATTGATGTTTTCTGACCATATCAGCAAAATGCACAATGATGAAGGCAGAGTTGGACATGCGTGGTTTACGAAAGTGAGGGCTGTGGCTTAGGTGCTGGTCGTAAAGCTTCCGAGCCCAGTTCTCATCTGAACCTTTAGGCATCTAGAACAAAGCAGTATTGGGTTGCACACTTTGATGTCATGATAAAAAGGACTACAGCATGGATAACGTGTCAATTCCTTACTCTGCACTCTTCATCCAGAAGATCAAGTAGGCCCAGCTGGCCTTCGATGAGGGCAATGCATGGCTGGTTGTCACTGAACTCAATACGGTTCCAGGGAAGTTCCTCTCGCAGATATTCCTCCTGCTCCAGCTGAAACACGTGCTGACAAGGACAAAAAGCATATATCAAATACTTTCCAAAGTTGGGTCAACAAGTCAGCTAATGATAAGTTTGAAAAGCTCAGTGTAACCGAGTACTGACACTTGTTCAGTGTACACTAGGGTGTAGGGTGACCTCTTTTTCCCAGAAATGTCCTGGCCAGGGTTTCTAAATTGCCAGAAATGTTCAGGTTTTGGCTTAGTTTTGTCCAGGACATGTCCAGGAAAAAGAACATGTATGGACACCTTACTATGGTGGAGCAACCCTTCAAGGATGTTAGATTCCTAAATACACTAAGTCCTAATATTGGTAAACTTACCCTGTTGAACTGCTGTTGGAGTTTCTCGTTTGCGTAGTTAATACAGAATTGCTCAAAACTATTCCTGTCAAAAGTCTCAAACCTATAAATGATCAAACAAAAAAGACTGACCAAGCAATCCTTCATGTACATTTTTCTGTTGTTACATACAAAACAACTCTTACCCATAGATATCAAGAACTCCTGTGAAAGATTTGGGCTGCTCCCGGTGCGCTCTTAAGGATGAGTTGAGCCTCTGCACTGTCCAAGTGAACAGTTGCTCATACACATTCTTAGCCAGAGCATCCCTCGCTTCATTCGCCTGCTGACCTGTCATGGGCTTCACAAGCATTTCCCCTCCCACTGCCAGTCGCCTGTGGCATAGCCACTGGGCCATTTGAGTACCTTCCACCCCTAAAAGTTTGGCAAAGATGGCCAAGGAACGGTCGTTGGCCTGCCAGTATGATAAATAAAAAATTGATGTCCATATTAACACATTCTACCTGTTAACAAATTAGCACTGCTCGTGTTCTTCATCTATACAGACATGAAATCTAACTCAGAAATGTGGAAAATAATAGGAAATGGTGCTTGTACATCAATGTAGCTACGGTCCCCACCACGACCGCTGGCTTGTATGTTGATATTCCCCAGATGAAGGATAGCTGCCATTATACGAAATATCTCCATCTGTTGGTCAGGTTGCACTCCTGCGGGGGTAAACCACAAGTTTTGCAAAATACATGTTGTGTGTCAAATTGGAGGAATATATGGGTGTTTTTTAGCTTACCTAAAATAGTAAAGGCATTTCTTGTCCGCTCTAGCTCAACCACATCATCTGTGCCAGAAATGTGCACATCTTGTCCTTGGCTGGTGTAATGAAAGTTTTCTGCAGAATCTAGCGAGAGTGCATGGTGTAACCGAACAAAACAGTCCAACACAAATATACATGTTTTCAGGACATAGGTTTAGGCTTTACCAAGTTTGAGAGTCCTGAGCTCTGGCAAATCCCTGGAAGCACAAAGTTGGTAGAAGATGTGGTAGTTTCTCTCTTGAGCCGCCTGTTCATGTCATGAAACAAAATTCATCTCAGTAACAGAACTTGTTCACTGAATCATGACATAATATGAAAACTATATGACTGAGCGAGCACCTGAAAAACGACTCTTGATTTCTCCAACAAGTAAGTCCTCATGTTTGCGCCAATTATATCCCCTTTACATCCAAATCCTATCTCAATATACTTGCCAAAACGACTGCTGTTGTCGTTTCTGGTTGTTTTTGCATTACCAATCGCCTGCGGGGATTTAAAATGTTACAAACAGCCTCCTCCTACTTCATCAAAAAGGTCAGAAAGCAAGTTTCAGTACCTCCATGATGGGATTTGATGCCAGCACTTTCTCCTCCACACTGGTCTGCTGGGCCGCACCACCCACGACAGCAAAGTAACGCATGGTGAACTTAGCAGATACAGTTTTACCTGAGCCTGACTCTCCACTGATTATGATGGATTGGTTTTTCTCCTCTCTGTTGTAATTATAAACCCATGTTTTAGTTAAAGTAATGTAATAAAGATTCAAGTAATAAAGAGTGTTGAAGAGTGCTGTTAACACCGTGGTACTTTGATATTAAAACTTTATTTGAATGTTTCTCCAAATAATTCACAGAATACAATGGTATTACCATGGTGCATGTTAAAAAACACAGTATTATTTGTAAGTGAACTGATCTTGTTATTCGCGAGTTCTTGACCTGATCATAGTTCGGTATGCCTCTTCAGCCACAGAAAAAATGTGTGGCTCCATATCAGCCATGTCCTGGTTGCTGTAAGCGTCGATCACTTCCTCTCCATAAATGGGCAACTGTTCATATGGATTTAATGCCACTAACACAATTCCTATTAAATATGAGAAGTTGTCTAAATAAGGTTAATGTAGGCTACATTTAAAATTAAAAGACAAATGAATCCACCTTGAAAATATGTCATTTTAATATTGCATTTTAATAAACCCAGTGCTTGGTAAACGTTCTTTACACTAGCCAATATAACAATGAGTGATGTTATTTGAATTTCTGTTTTGAACTTTACACCCAGTAAAATAGAGGTTATTGGCCGATAGCTGTAAAAGCCAGCTACTGTTTTCTGTTGAATATATAACTCACCGCAGTAAGTGTAAATGCTACTGTAGTCGAGAAAGCGCACACGCAAGTTGTGAAGTACTGCTGGCTCGTGGAGGAAGGTTAGAGCTGTGAGGTCATTCTCTCCCTCCAAAATATCAGGGTTACCTAGAGGAGGAAGACCCGCTGGAGGCAACACCGGATACTCCAAATCCTTGTTTAACATAATAAAATAGCATTTAACTAGATCAATAAAATTAATTTATGGTTTAAACCCTGTTTGATTAGTTATTAGTATGAAGCCTAAGTCATTAGGTTCTTTCCTAAAGGCTCGTGGTTTTAAATCAGAATCATATGTGTGTAAGTGTCGTACTCTGCCATCAGTGAGTTGGATTCGTATGTGCTGGTCTCCAGGACGGTAGTCTTGAAGCAGCTGGGCAGACACCCACACAGCTTCTGGGTCTGGCACCCACACACATGCCCCCTGAGAGACAACAGAAACACTAACTATATTCATACTGATCATAATCAACAGTATGTGGCAAGTCCAAATTTTTTTGTATTTGATCCTGATCTCTTACCTTAACTCTTAAATGTCTAGTGTACAGGCACATCATTCAACTGGATTTTGAAAACAGAATTGGTACATGTGCTTCCTGCACCTAAACTAACTATTCCAGATCTTCTGGACTTCTAGAAAGTCCATTGCAGGTGTGCTGGAGATAAACTGTGCATGAAGGTGGCCTTATAGAAGCAAGACTGGACATTGCATTCTACTTGATTATGTCGCAAGATATAGATACCATGGAAATTGATTCAATATTCTGTATGTTACACAACCGGCTCATGTGCCTGAATGATTGTCTGTCCCACCCCAGTGACACTCTTTCTCCTCCATCAGCATAAATACACTCACCATGCCATTAAACATTAACACCAGCCGGTCTTCTCTGACAGTGAAAATAAAACATATGCACATGCACAGGACTCTATCTATCTATCTCTAAATATTTATCAATGTCTATCTATCTATCGATCTATCAATAAATTATATATTTATCAGTCTATCAAGTATATCTATCTATGTATGTCTATCTTTCTACCTATCTATATATATCAATGTATGTCTATTTATATATTTATCAGTCTATTATGTCTATTTATCTATCTATGCCCACAAAACCATCAAAATCAAACTCTATATTTATCAATGTCTGTCTATCTATCTATCCATCCATCCATCTAAATATTTATCAATGTCTATCTATCTATGTATCTATTCATGTCCACAAAATCAAACTTTGCCTGTCTATGTCTATCAGTCTCTCTATACATATATCAATGTCTATGTATGTATATCTGTCTATCTATCTGTACCCCCCAAAATCAAACTCAATATTTATCAATGTCTATCTATCTATCTGTATGTCTATCTATCATCTATCTATTCATCCATGTTCATAAAATCAAACTCTATCTATCCATCAATGGCATTTTAATGGAATTTAAACAAATATATACTAAAAGTTAGTACGCACTTACCTTTGTGTAGAGCTCTGTGGTTGCCATCTGGCCAAAAAGTTAATTTCTGCTTTGACAGCTCAAAGGAGACCTCACTACAGCGCGTTTTTTAATTTGTGTCTCAGAGTGAGTGACTGGCCCGGTGCCCTTTGGTCTGTTAAGAGATTCAGGCATCATAACCGTAATGGTAAGTTAACAGTTAATCCTCCAGCTTAAGAGAGGGACATTTAAAACAGCCCTGAATCTGAACCATAAACTCTCTAAGCAGCTTAAAACAGTGCAAACAAATGGACAGAGCATTAATAAATAAACAAATAAATACATTCAGTCAAGATCAACCTGAAGAAAGAAACAGCCTCGATATTCAACACAAGAACATTTTATTTTGAGAAATGCGTGCTGCTGCGGGCTGTGAACCAAACATTTTTTAAAAACATAGTTTTCGCCCCGTAACACGTTTAATTAAGTTGCTTATCACAGGATGATGTTTACACATCGGTTTATATGAATCACACGTCACATTTTATGAATCACCATTCACATTTGAATTTCAGGTTCAGACTGTGGAAATGTAATTCAGTGTCAAGTATGAATAGCTTATAAAGAAACAAACAGGCAGTTTTAACAAGCACCAGATGAGCTGAAAACATAACATTTGAAGTAAAACAAAGCCATACCTGCACACTTTGTAACTGTGTATCAATGCCTTCTCAGTAAAACATGTGGCATTGAGAATAAGTGAATTTAAACAGCATAATACTGATTTGCACCTTAGTTTGACTGAGTAAAATATTGGGAAAATAAAAGAGAAGGTCAGTATTTTTGCACAAACATGTACCTTTCTCTTTTTGACAGAGCTTTTAACATTTTTTAGTCACAGAGAATAATCAACTTATCAGTTTAGGTCGGCTGTGACAAACGTATAGCACCCACTAGAACTAGAGGACTTGACTTGATTGACATCTCCGTATCAAATCTAAATGCCTCCTCTCAAAAATAACATTTAATGCAGAAGGCAGTTCAACTGCTGAACTTTTCTAACATTTTGTTCTTTTAGAAAAATGTTTGAAAAATCAAAAAAAGAAAATCGAGCCAACAGTTTCCGAGAGATCCCAACTGAAGGGTGTACATGGATGGATATTCAGCCAAGCTGGGAGATCACGGTAACATGGTGTGTTGACCAACAAGTGTCTGGTTGTGTTGGGAAAGTCATGTGCAGGTAATTCAAACACATTTGAATGCCCTGTGGGAAAAAAAAAAAAAAAAGAGGAATTTTGGTGACTATTTCCTTTAGGAAACAACAGATCTTTTCTTAAGATGTTTGCTTACCTTTGCTATACTTCTTGTTTCTCATCATTACAATTCCCCTCCTGTTTGAGTGCGTCGCCCTCGCTGGCCGCTTCCTCCACGTGAGCCAACATGTCGGCCATTAAAGCCTCCTCCAGTCGCTTTCGCACACTGTAAACCAGCTCCTCTTGCTTTCTGTGAGCGTCAAATTTTACTGTGTCATTGAATTTCCCCACACATATAATGATACAGCGCATCATTCAGAGGCCCGAAGTACCTGATATCCTCGTCGGTGACGATGAAGGCCTTGCAGAGAGGCTGAGCTGTGTTGAGCCACACGCCGGGGTTCTTCTCCACGGCGGCCGACAGCTGGCCCGTGATGGGAGCCGCACTGGTGTGAAGAGCACTGGCAATAGCTGACAACAAGGTCTTATCTGTGCAGCCAGGGCCCACTCCTTTAGGGATTACAAATATCAAAAATATTCATTTTATTAGCATCCTTTCTTTGCATCTTTTTTAGAGATCATATTACGATGCTTTATTTAAGAAATAAATAAAAATAAATTAATACTTTTGTTCAGCAAGGACAAAAGTGGAGATCTTTATAAGGTTAGAAAAAATCCCCTAGCCTTTTTTTGAACTTCCTATTAATGAATCCTGAAAAAACTGTGGTTTTCATCCGTTTTGAACTGTTTGTAATACTGATAATGAGAAGTAATAATATGATATTCTTGAGCTGCAAATTAGCATATTAAAATGGTTTTTAAAAGATCATGTGACACTGAAGACTGCCGTTATAGCTGCAGAATTAAGACTCTTGTTGAGCATAAGAGACTCTTACAGAACCCAATCAATTCCTTTAATCTTAACAAATTCCTAATTCTTTTAAAAAGGATTTCGGTAAACATTACGTTTTTAAAACGCAAAGCAAATTTAAAGGGTTACTCCACCCCAAAATGACAATGTTCCAAACCCATAAAATCTTCTGAGCACAAATTAAGATATTTTAAATAAAAACCAGTAGGCTTGCGACTGTCCCATTGACTACGCACAGCAGTCACTTCGTGACGTTATGGTTGAACCACTGATGACAGATCAGACTATTCTGACGACATCTTTCATACTTTTTTAAGACCTTTTTACAGGGTTCACTATTTGTCAGTCAATGGGAGTCACAACTCCGATAGCAAACGCATGTTAAATATTTCTTTATCTCGGGCCTGTTCCATGAAACAAGTTTACCAAATAAGCCATTTAAATACAAATTACCTGGCAATAAGTCAGACTAACTGAAATAAGCCTGGCTTATACTCTAATCTTAGTTTATGGAACAGGCTTCAAGACATCTGATAGACGTCTTTTTAACATCTAAAAGGAGACATCCTATAGATGTATTGCAGATGAGCAAACAATCTACATAAGACGTCTTGAAGATGTAAATGCTATCAGGGAAATCTCCCGCTTTTATCAAAAATATCTTAAAATGTATTCTAAAGACAGAAAGCTTTTTCGGGTGTGGTATATGATATGAGGGTAAGTGATAATGACAAAAGTGTTTATATCGGGGAGGACCTTTGAACTCTTTGTGAAGGTCTCTGCACCTGTAAAATGTTTTTGTGAGTGCGTTTAGCGCTTTTATTTTGAAAGTGTCAGCAGTCGCTTTGAGCGTGTCCACCTGTTTCAATTTAGTATAACTATCCCTCTGTTTGGGCCACGTCTGCTGTTGTTTATGTACTCTGGCTTGCTTTTGATTAGTTTTTGTTTGCTTATCTTGTTCTTTTCCGATTTTACAAAGTACTTGAATATTGACTTTCATTTATTCTTGATTAAAATAAACACAATTAAATTAAGTTCTTCGTCTCGCCCAGACATACCTTGTAAGCCTTTGGGGAGATCCATTGTTTTCACCAACTCCTCTGCTATGTCAAAGGCATTGAGGCCACTCAACTTCTTCTCCCAAAAAAGCTGTAGATGAAAAGTATATTAGCAATGCTGTTATTGCTAAATAAAACCTAGGTTTAGAAGAGCGTTACCTGTCTGGGCTGGTCAATGGCCTTTTGAGGGTCTGTTTTAACCTTATTGCTGGGGTGGTTGGTGACTTTTGTGACAGGTTGTTTGAAGATGGAAGCCGTCTGTCGTACTGGGAGGGACGTATTCAGGTCTGGTTTGCCCTGTTAAAGATGTAACATGTTACTAAACTGGCTTTTAATGGGAATTGCTGGTCTTTTACTAGATTTTTTTGCAGGTAGACCAGCCTGACCAGTAAAACTGGCTTGAAAAAAATCTAAATGTGCTTGCCATGTACTCACCCTAAGGCTATCCAAGATGTTGATGAGCGACATTATTAGCATTTTTGACATTACATGACTTTCTCACCAACGGACCCTCTGCATTTTGAATGGGTGCCAGAATGAGAGTCTAATAAAAACATCCACACAACTACAGTCCATCAATTAGCATCTTCTGAACTGAAAAGTTACGTGTTTTGGAGAAACAACTCCATGATTAAGCCATTTTAACTTTAAATGGTCACTTCTACCTGAAATCTAAGTCCAGAATTCATAACTCTTCCTACAGTGAAAAAGCCAATCCCATGTTGCCTTCTTACATCAACATATTTGTTTAAAACCGTTTTATAAACAAAGCATCTCAGGATTTCAGATTTACGATTACTTGTGGATTATTGGGATGTTTTTATCAGCTGTTTAGACTCTCATTTTGACGGCACCCATTCATTGCAGAGCATCCACTGGTGAGAAAGTGATGTAATGCTACATTTCACGCTTCATTTTCATCTTGGGTGGCCTCAGCACGAGTACGTTTTTGGCAAAAGTTGAATTTTTGTGCGAACTTTTCCATTAATTAGTTTTTAATGCCATGCACTTCTTCTTAATGAATCCCTCTGCAGTTATAAATCTAGGATTATGACTATGCTTTCTCTGGATATGACAATATTTGTTCAAATAGCATTTATTTTTTTCAGCCTCTGCAGTCCCCTCACCTTAGTCTGGCTGTTGTTGTCATATCGGGGTCTCTGTCTGGTCTTGTTCAGTTTGCTCATGAGCATCTTTCCAGTGCGGAAATCAAAGGAGCTGAGATCCATGGAGTTGCCAAGGTAACGGGCCAATTGAGGCTTGCTCCGGAACTTCTTCCCAGTGGGGCTGGCGAGGGGGAGCAAAAATAGGACACATCTCAGAGATTTGATAAACCGGTAGGGATGCACATTTGAAAAAGAAAATGGGTTATGGTGACGGCAGTTGCATACGGATATTAACACACAATATATACGCAAACAATCACATGCAGTGGCTAACTTGGAAAGAATTTCCATAAATCCCAAGCCTGTGATGACGAAATGACAATGTTATTAGACCATGAATATTTGGAGGGCGCTTTCTGCCTATTAACACTGACAATTATGACAACATTAAAATCACATTCGAAATGGGATTTTAATGCTTAAAACACATGAATTGATATGAGTTTTGAATGCAGATATATAATATTAATAAAACGTTTTAATATTGCATATTTGGTCTAAGAGCAGTAGGTGCACTATTCTATTCTCACTTTTAAACACATGAATGAATACAATCCTGGACTCTGTCTAGGGGTTCTTAAACATTTGCACTAGACGACCCTAATAAACTCTGTAGGCTGTCCTTGTCAATCTTCTCTGCCAAATGTTTACATTTGCTTCACATAGTTTGAGATAATAGTAATACTGTTTGACGTTCTGTACTAAGCAATTGCACTTCTGCTTCTGAAACGAAACCCAAAGCCCTTTAAACCCCGATCCTCTGTTAAAAGTGAGTTGACACAGGTGTGATGCAAGGATGAGTTCGCTGGATACTCTGCATGATGATACCATGAGGTTTTCGTGCTTGTTTTTCAGTTCATGCACAACTCGGGACAAACTTTTTTGGGGGTTTAGTCGATGGCTCTTCAGGCTTGTCAAGGCGTGCAAACATTTAACAACATAGATGGTTTTTCAATTGATTAAGTTATACGATACCACAAACTATACAAACGACCCGCCTCCCCCCTCTCTCGCCTCTGTTCTTCCTCTTCTTCCTCACCTCTGCTAGAAAAAGAACAGTCATGTCTATTTATGACATGATGGTGAGTGGGAATCCTCGGAAAATAGACCATGAGACATTATTTGTTCAACTTTACAGTTGATCATATCAATGGAATAGAGATCCAAACAAATCATTTTTGGTTCTTAATGTGCCGTAAATAGTGTAAAAAAAACGAAAGTAACAATTTTGCAGGAAAAACTCGGTCGACTGTGAATGTAAACAAATGCATTACTAGACATACTGAAACAATATGTTCAATTTACTGAACAGAGATCCAAACGAATCATTTTAAACTGGTTCTTTTCTGAAACAATTCTGTTAGGTTGGTGAATCATAAATGAAACAACGCTAATTTCAGACATTACCAGTTGCGAAAATTAATTAAATGTATAAAAAGTGCCATCATACGCAACATTTCTCAAATGAACTGAACTGATGAATCAATAAAAGTTACCATTTGTTCAAATAAATCTGACTCACTTCAAAGACGAAAAATCAGCTGTTGCTATGGTTACCACTGCAGACAACTGTGCTCTTCTGTATATGTTTTCATTTACATACATTTAGTGCACTTTAACCCTCTCTGTCTCTCTCATTAAAGTGTTCGTTAAAATAACTTTATGTAATTCTAAACCAGTTAATCATAAAAAAAAAAGAGGCAATTCAATTTGGATTTGATTCACATACTCAGTTGACATGCACCCCCACCCCTTCTGAAATAAAGCACACAAAATCCTCTCCACAGCTGGGCCTACTTTTACATGACAATCCCCTCCTCTGTACTCACTACCTACCATAACACACATGGCTTTCCCTCCTCAAACCCAGCACTCCCACACCATGAGACAGTCTATATTTGACATGCTTATTATCTAATGTTTATACTCAATAATAACTACACAAGAGCTAGCCTATATGCAGCAGCACTGTGTTTATTTCCAATAATGCTGCTTTGTCACTTTGCAAAACGTTCCGCCGAATCGTAGCCTCATCACTTGGGCTCTTCTGCTCAATATAAGATTCCTCCGCTTGGAAAATATTCTACACTTATGCCTCATGCATCACACAGATGCCGTAACCCTGTAGTGGCAACTCGTGGTATAATAAACGTATGCGTACTTTCGTTGCAGAAAATGATGCAATTCCGAAATGTCTTTGTTATGTTACAACAGTATCCTATTTCGCGTAACCTCGATCAACTGTGAACGTAAACAAATGCCGCAAGACAAAGGCACAAATCTTTATATCGAAAAACTGAATGAATGACTGCGGCTGGTAAAAAACTAGGCATCTTCCGAACGTCGCGCGCTCTTATGACAATCGCGGAACGCAAACAGATGCTGCACCTGGTCCAGCGCGAGGTTAAATAAACTGTTTATTCGGCAAAACCTTTAGCTTTGTTCATGTTAAGGCAAAGCACGCTTCGTTTAACCGGTTCATGCATGTAGCCGAACAGGCCGCTGTGTTGCTCTGTTACGTTTATTAGTTTTTCATACGCGTTTTCTTTCTTTAAGACCATCGCCGGTGGAAAGCACTGCGCAAACTAGTAGCCCCGGCAAAGCAGAGACTAGTCGACTCAAATCAACAAAAGCGAACGCTTAGCTCGTAAACCAGCACGACTAAAAAGGCAGACGCGGGTCGCGATTTACTACATTTGCGATATTTTATCGGTTATACTTACTCGTTTTTCTCCATCGCGCATTCTCTGTTGGTGTCGCCTTTTTTGTGAATGTTAAATCCCCCTCTCTTCCTCTATACTTTCACTCCCCTCCCCCTTCAATGAGACAAATGAAAGACATTATGCCCGATTAGGGTTGACTTAACGAGACAAAGCCCTGCGGTAGTCGGGTAACCATAAACCACATGATGACAATACAAAGCACTGTTTTGTTTCATGTAGCAAAGATTTGGCGCGTTATTTAATCGAAGAACGTTTTTTAAATACTTGAGGATATTTGAATTGCACGTTTTAAACTACAAAAAGTATCATGGTAACAACAGTTACCGACTCATTTACCGCAAAACCCTCATTTTATTATCTTATTACAACTATTTTTTTAGTACTTTTAAATACAGTTCACTACTCGTCCTCCAGATTCTTGTTTAAGAAGTACAGTATGTTTCCTGCGCGAGGATTGCGGGATTTTTAAAAGACCTGCAGGAAATCCCGTACGAAAATCCTGCGGGATTGTACTGCATACATGGGTTTTTCTTTTGAGGATTCTGGGAGAATTTCTTTGTGTGTGTGTGTGTGTGTGAGGGGCATTTTGGCGGAAACCGTGGTTGCCATGGTAACATTTTGTATGGGTAAGAAAGGAGCCTCCTCAGAGAGGCGCGAATTTCCATCAGTCTAAAATTGAATGCACAATTTCTTAAGAAGTACAAGGAATATGTTTATTTATAATTCAGTAGCCTAAATAAATGTTATGACGCATGCATCGAGAGACATCAACTTTTATATTGTGCAAACTCATGGCAGAACCAAGTCCCTGTACAGACTACAACTTCTTAGCAAGACATGCTAGGCTGATTATCCAGTATTAAATATTAGGATACCAGAAAATATTATTCAATACACAATTGTCTTAAAGTGACAGTTACGTTAATCCTCTTCGAGCTTCATGACTGAATGTCGCAGCATCAGCGCCGCCTGCTGGCTAGTTAAAGCATCAGCTTTATTTGTTCCCTGTAAAAATACACAGCAACCTATTTCCACAGATCCAGGAGGAGTTTGACAACTAGTCGTCATTCTTGAATTTGCCTCTAATGTAGGGAACATAATCCAGAATCAGCCGCCAGTCTGTAAAATGGACAACAGCCAGGCCACCAACTGTACCCCACCCGATCAGCGTGGGAACCCTGAATTGCAAGAAAAGAAACGTTGTCAAAAAACTATAATTATTAAATTATCGCATGCGATTCTGGAATAATAACAGTGGAAACGCTTGAATATCAGATGAGCTGATTGACTTTTAAAAGATCATATTCTGCTTAATTAAAACTGTTTATTAGATCAAAGACGAACTCACCACGTTCTCGCAATGGAGACGTATTTAGGTCCGATCCGCTTAATTATTTTTTGCATTTGTCACTGACTTTATGCTCGGATCTGTTCAGAAGGTAAACAAGTTCAAATGGCTGTTTCAGGACCCCAGGCTGCCCGTTATTAGCCTGATAGAAAATTCTGGAACCGTGGAGAACAATTTTGAGGAATGTGAATAACATAGTTATTATTTTTAAAATAAGGCTTTGCAATGAAAATGGCATAAATGCTGGTGATGTGTAATTATTTGGTTTGATTAAATTGTATTAAATGCACGGTAGATATTTATCACAAGAAAAAGCCATTAAGATGATAGGGAGAGAATTGCAACACAACTATTATTATTATTATTATACATTTTATTATTAAGAATAATATTTAAAAATAATATTTTACCCTACTCCTTTTCATTTTTTATTATTTACACATTCTCCTACTGTAAAATATGTATTGTTGTTTGTCTATTCTTTGTATGTGAAATATAGTGCAAGACAAAAAAAATAATAATAAATAATAATAATAAAATAGTCACTTCCAGTCTTTGTGTCAGTCCATCAACAAACCAAAGCTTATCTGGCTACTAATAAGAAAGAACTAGTCTAGAAGAATTAAACACATTTAGATGTAGCCTATGTGACATCAAATCTTTAAAAGATAGGGGTTTTGCTCTGTATTTTTTTGGTGTGTAATTGATTATGTAATATTTTAATTGATTTACATTCACACTATGACTGTGTCATAGGTTATTAATCAGATTATATTTGACCATAACGACACTGCGCTAGAATTACTATTTTTTGTCAGTCGATGGACGCTAAAAACATTTGAGAGAAATCCAGAGAAAAAAAAACAAAACAAAAAACCAAGCCATTTTATTTGGCAATGGCAGATGACGTAACTTTATGGCGCGCTTTTAACAGCAGACCGTTATCGTTGCTGTGGAACCTTATTTAACATTAATTATCGTTCTCTTAGTCTGAAAGGGCCTAATTTCGCTTTATTTCAAGCATTTTTCTGCAAAGACACGTGAGGGTAAGTCTTTTATTACAATGTTTTCTTTTATTTAACTCATTTGAAGGTATACAAGATCCAAAGCAAGACATTGAAAAAAAATTTATAATTCTGTTATTAAAAATGGCACATTTATTGCTACATTACTGTTATATACAGGACAGTTCTCAATACCTACTTTATATATATATTTATAAAAACAAAGACAAAAAATAATAATAATAATAATAATGACAAAAACCGGAGGCACTCTGAAGACACAACAGCAGTATTGTTCGTGTCCCTACTGCAACTGCAAGACACCAGGTTCTGTAAAATTCACACACATCTTAATTCTGATGGAAATCATGGGCAGCAATCTTACTTCGGCACACAGCGATTCATTCAAAACGTTCGCTTAAGTTGAACATTCAATGCTTTAGGGAGAAAAATAAAATAATTTTAGACAAAGAGAATCTTTGATGACACAACAACTCTCCTTCAGCATTAAGCAGGAGGCAAAGCCAAGTCCAGCACTCAAATATTTTATGGATATTATCATAATGAACATGATGGTATCAGCTGGATAGATGTAGAATTATAACAGTCTAGTGTTTCCGGCCCCCATCTGATGAATTGACAAAGATCCTTCAATTTTCTTGTGTGCGTCACAGATCACAGGACACTAACATCTTGAAAGCAAAAAACAAATTCCAACCTAGTCGAGCCAAAGATGACAGGAACAAGAATCCTAAAATTGCCAAACAAAAGGTGCACACACACACACACACACACACACACACAGCATAATAATGAGGATGAAAGACTACAATGCTTCTAAATTGCAGATTAAATACTACACAGATGCTTCCAGAAAGAAAAAAAATAAACCAAAAAGACAGATGAGACATATTTGCATTTCGAAATAAACAAATGGTCAAGTTTACAATGAAAGTAAGTTTAGGCACTGACAAGGCATCACTCTCAAAAATGACAGTCTTGAGAATAAGAAGGCCACAATATATATAAATGTTTAACAACTTTTTTTTTTTTTATCTTTATCAAGAATTGATATTATGTTTCCATTATACTTTAGGACAACCTAAGTTCAGTATCCCCCTTACGGTGAAATGTTATTACTCAGAAATCATATCCATTGTGGACATTGCGAAAATTACACAGGTTATAACACCATTTCTTTTCCTACATACATCATTCAAATCATCTGGGAACATTATCTCACGCACATGACGAAAAATGGGTCGAGACGTACACCTTGAAATGACAATATGAATCCACGAAACTCACAGTAAGCCAGTCTGATGGAGACGTGAGAGTGTGTACATTTGAATATTACATTCAAACAGGTTGCGTTATGTGCACTGGCGAGACTGAAATGATGGCGAACGTTGCTTACGCACTACACCATTGCCTAAGAACACTTCTAGTGACGTACAGTTCCCTGAAATCAGGAAACTATCGAACTCCGACCATCACTATCAACTCTCTTTAGAATTTCTTCATTAGCATAGAGCTATCAAGGGGCGTCTGGGATAAAATTAACCATGGGTCGCCTCGCCCAAACTTTGCGGTATCGGAAAATATACGCAGTTTTTTTTTCTTGAAATCGTACGACGCGTCTGAGTGTTCACTTGCGCTATAGACTCTACACTTCAAACTAATATGTTTTTGTTATTTAGAAATCTACAATGTATAGACTAACAAAAATATATATATTTATATATATTCTTACTTTTTTTTTTTTTTTTTTTTCTCCTCAAATCGAAATAATATCCATTACATATGTGTGAGGTGGACATGTGTACGCTTTCAGACTTTTGGCAACAATGAGCGAGCGAGTGATTGAACGTATTCTGGCGGGGGAAAAAATGTAAAAATAAAAGGAAAGAAGTGAAAGGGTCAACTTGGCAATTTTGTGCTTGGGGACGCAACAATCCAAGCGTTGTTGTCATAGTAACAGAAGCTCACGCTCCTTTATGATGCGCTTTCTTCCGATTGGCTGAACTAGTCAATGGCATTGTGATAGCTGATGATGCGTGATGTTTCCAAGAAGATGAAACAGTCTGGAGAGCTGCGATGACCCGTGTGCTTTTCTCTCGTTTCTGAAAGAGCCCTGGCCCATAGAGCAGAGGCATGCTGGGATACACCGTCCTGAAAAGCACCACAGGTTTGCCCCACTTCTCATGGGGTTTGGTTACACAACGCACGTAAGACTGTACCTTTCAGTTGGGAATGAAAAACGAAAAGAAAAAAATAACTAAAGAAAAAGTGCTCATATACAAGCAACTCCCAAACTTTTTTTTGTTGTTGTTGTTCCACACAAGTAAGCAGTTTGTGTCTTATAGAAAACGTAACAATTAGGCACAAATCCATGATTAAATTGACGTCTGACTCGTCTCTCGATTGAAACTCTCTCTCTGCAGTGGAAAAACAAACGTCAGTTGTGGTCAGAACTTGTCCATTCCTATGATCCACTCTTGTAAGGAAGCAGAAAAATACAAAATGACTTGAGAAAGAGTTCTTCACATTTGTGCTGGTAATTGCGGTCTGGAGTGATCACGGAACAAAATCTGCTGTGTCAGTTTTGGCGGGTCGGTTCGTGTGTCCGAAAAGTTTTGGAGGGTGCATCTCTGATTTCGTGGATGATATGCTTTCCGAGTCACTATATGCACACAGAGAGGATGACAACGGTGGAAGAGATTCAAGGTCACTTCTTCCAGGAGCCCCAAGAAAGTTCACTGGTTCCAAGGACAGAAAACAGATCTCAATCAGTGATATTGATAACAAAAGCAATACATTTTCAGTTTTTAATTTAAATTAACTGAACATTTCCAGTAATTGAAACAAAGCTAATTTTAAATGAAAGAAACATTTATTAATCTTTGTTCAAGATTAGATGAATGCAACCGTTTGTTATTTGCCCAGGTGACAAGGTGAATAGTAGGGATGCACCGATATGTTTGCACGCTTTGTCGGTGCTGTAATCAGCGGTAAATGCCATCAGGTGCGTGATTTCACATTGAGCCGTATATACTACACACGGCCGTTGTTCACTGACGAGCTGCGCAAAACCATGTTCATTATCAGCGTGAAATTGCGCAGCTAATCAGAGAACAACGGCTGTGTGTAGTATATACGGTTCAATATGAAATTTACTGACAAAACGTGCAAACATATTGGCAGATCCAGCTCGGTGCATCCCTAGTGAATAGGTGATAGTCTTTAGAAACTGGTTTAAAGTGCCTTCACATCCCTACAGCAATCATTAAATGGTCTAAATTAAATTTATATACATTTATAAATTCTGCGAAAGGCGCAAGAACAAGAATTTTCCAATCAAAATGCTTGTTCCGACAATGAAATTGAATTGATGATTGAAATCACAATATTGAGCGATTAATAAAACAGCTGACAATCCATCAACACGCACCTCGAATTTTTGGCGTCTAACCATGGTATACTATTAACTGTATTAATATTACTGAAAAATCCAACTAGTGACTAAAACGTTTTTGCATAGCCAGGGTTACACAAAGTCAGGCAATGTTTAAAGGAACACGTCGCTATTTTTGAAAATTGTCTTATTTTCTAACTTCCCAAGAGAGTTCGGCGGACCGCTTTTAGCTGCAGCTTAGCATGCATCACTGAATCAGATTAGACCGTTAGCATCACGCTCAAAAATGACCAAAGAGTTTGAAACTTGACTCTTCTGTAGTTACATCGTGTACAAAGACCGACGGAAAAGCAGGGGTGCTTGTAGGACAGGTTTGAAAACCACTATGTGCAAGTCATGATCTATGCTAAGCTGCAGCTAAAAGTGCTCTGCCAAACCCGGACTGGCTGAATGGATTCGATAATGGTAAACCTCAACTGTTTAACACAATGGGAGTTGCCCATATTTTCAAAAATAGTGAAGTGTTCCTTTAAATAGACATTAACATACCACATGATCACATGTGACTGACAGAGTTGCGTCCATCTCCTCCCAGTCCTGAATGCGGTCCGGAGAGCTGCATTTGAGTGTCTCCAACCACCCCGGACACTTTCTCCTCTTCACGCCGCTTCAGACATGCCGCTTTTGGGTTCAGGTTGCGTTCTAAACAAAATTAAGGATTGAGTCACAGGTCCAATTCTGAATTTTTCAAAAGGTATTCAACTAAAGTTCATTAAATCAAAGCATTTCCATTGAGCAAACATATCGATCAATATAAATTGTAATATTAAAACAAGTCGCTACAAATTATTTCCCCATGAACATTCAGTATTACTCTGAAAATGTCAAGTAAATAAAAGGGACTGTCTTAAAGGGGCAGTTCGCCCAAAAATAAAAATTCTGCCATTAATTACTCTATCATGACGCTTAAAACCTGTAACACCTTCATTCATCTTCAGAACTTTCTGATTGATAGACAGCAAGGGTCCCAACTTTAAATCTTTAAAATAGTGAATGTGACATTAGTAGTTCAACCATAACTACACAAAGCTACGAGAATACTTTTTATGCGCAAAGAAAACACCACATAACTTAATTCAACAATTCTCCTCCGCATTACCCTATAGCGTCATTTTGGAGAGTATGATGCATACGTAAACAACGCATGTACGCAAATACTTTGTTTACGTTCAGATCAAAGTAAACCGTGTATCTGTATACGATTCTGCTGACGTTTGGCACTATAGGGTGACACGGAGGACACAAAGTTGAATAAAGTCGTTATTTGTGTTTTCATTTGTGCACGAAAAACCTTCTTGCAGCGTCGGAAAATTACATTTGAAAATTATGTCACATCAGTTATTTGAATAATGTCATTGCTAGGGCTGGGCGATATATACCGCACGATATATTATGCGCATCTCATCAGTAAAGCCGGTTCTTTGATTAGCGCTAAATCTCCGTCACCTG
>JAUCNO010000460.1:7929496-7957388 GCA_032353835.1 Enteromius viviparus
CTACTCACATTCATACTATATAGTACCTACTGTTTTAACGATCGAGTAGTACGTTCGGTTTTAAATGTAGTACCTACATAAGCAGTATGCGATTTCGGACGCAGCAAATGTCTTTATTTTCTGTGCCAAATATGTGGCAGTTCCCTTGCTTTTTTATGCAGAGTCATGAAGCTCTCGGATTTCATCAAATATATCTTACTTTGTGTTGCTAAGATGAGCGAAGGTCTTACGGGTTCGGAACGACATGAGGGTGAGTAATTAATGACCAAATTCTCATTTTTGGGTGAACACTTTAAAGAATTAAAGCACCATTAAAGAATTCCTGGAAATACTGAAATGTTTTCCCATTTTGTGTTCCTTGTGCATCATTCTAGAACCAAGTTCAAGAAAGCTGATTCTGCTATGTAGCAACAAACCAGCACTAACATTCCTCCTTCTCAGCAGGAAGCTGATGTTCAATTTTCCCCAAGCATTCAAGTGAAGATTTGCAGTATGTTGGCAAACAGACAAATGCATCCATTTGGTTTGTTTGTGATATTATCAGTTTTTCACAAGCCTCTGACTCATATGCTTTGCATTCGGTATAACTTGGAGCTACTCTCAGGTGTTAAAAATGTCAGCGGTAAGAGTTTTAGTGAAAGTGAGAAATTCTGCACTGAATTTAAAGAGGAACGCTGACTGTGGAGGATTGCAGTGGAAGGCTTGGAATTATTTTAAGGTCTCGAGGATGCTTCTACCCGCACTGAATAGGGGAATATGAATTATGAATGGGGTCGTTGACGTCACTCGGCTTTAAAAGGAGCTCAGTTGGAGAACAGGTTTTTTTTTTTTCAGATTTCCCCTAAGCATAACTGCCTCTCTAGACCTCTCTGCTGTTTCATAACCAATTGAATTTCTCACAATCTGCACAGAAAAACTTGTTTTCTGGAGATTATGTACCTTTACCATAGCCTGGGCCCACCCATACTTCCTGTCACGGTACATTTTATTTTGCGAGCAAAGTTAGTCTGGCAAAGCTGGCGTTTTAGAGCATTTAAAGCATCCCAAAAAAGTGGGAACCAATGAGAAACAAGCTCCCCGGCACGACTGAGGCGGGTGTAACGCGATGACGCAGCAGTTCTGCGACCATACTGGCTTTCAAACATGCGTGTACCGAGCAGCAACAATCATTCGACACGTTTTGAGAAATTTTCATGAGCAGAAGTAAAGTAAGAAAGACATTTTCCTACTGCTTTAATGAAGCTAGATACAATTGGTTACGGTGGCTTCAGGTTCCGTCGCTACGCATACGTCATTGGAATAAGTGGTCTTAATGGTTGTAGATTCATCCAGTAGTATACAGAGACTTCTGATGGACGCAGGTTAAGCCCGCCTCCCAGAAGGCGGGTAGTAAAGTAGCTTGGCCAGACTAAGCTCCTATGAGCTTTAAAGTCCTGGAAGCCAGGCTACCTTTGCCAAGCTCTGTGTTTCTTTTGTGGCTTGACATGATGGGTTTAAAGGTTTCCATGAGTAATTCTCTTTAACAACAATTTTTTTTTTAAGTACTGCGTTTGTACAGGATACTTCCATTTAAATTATGTTGACTTTATACTGTGGTAATGAATGATTAGCATAGTATTAATTTATTACGGTACCACCATGCAACATGGTACATAACAGAAAAAAACAAAAACATTGCACTGGGCCAACATCCAAACACTGGAGCCTAGTCTTGAGGATCTCTTTCGCAGAAATGCAAATATGCTGAATGTGAAATGCACTGCCTGATATGTAAAGTGTGATTATTTCTAATACCTGTGTTTATCGCGTATTTACATACACGTCTCTCTCTATTACAGTGAAGAAAGCCAAGCTCGATGGACCGCAAGGTAAGCCTGAAGTCTCAATGTAGCTAGTTTTCCACACAATCTTCTTGTATTTGTGTATTTATTAAATGCACTGGTTTTTCTGTGCAGAGAAATTCAACACGTACGTGTCACTGAAGGTTCAGAACGTGAAAAGCACCACCATAGCCGTGCGTGGCAGTCAGCCATGTTGGGAACAGGACTTCATGTTGTGAGTTCCTCTTCCCTTTCTCTTTAACAGCTATAAACATGCTTAATGTAAGTAAGCTATAATGCCATTCCAAGCTCAGAATTCCTTTGCAAATATTTAATGTGTGTTCCCTTGTGGCAGTGCTAAGTATGCCATCTGCACTTAAACTGTAGTTAAACTGCATGCAGACACATTCCATAACATCTCGTGAGAACTTGAGTTTGTGTACCTAGAAACATTTGTGGTCACAAACCTGCGTAGAGTGTGTTTCAAGCCTAACGCACCTTGATTAAGGATATAAAACGTTAAAATAGAGGAGTTCGCAAATTACAACAACGTGATATCTTAAATTTAAACACTTGAGAATGCTATGGATAGCTCTTTTGACTTGGGCTTCAAGCACCTAGATCATATAAGAATCTCATAACTTGTCCTAGCCACTAGGGGTGTAATGGTGCGTTCACAACGGACGCGCATTGAGCGAATAAATAAAAAATTAAAAGTTTGCTTCGCCGATTTTGGAGCCGTGAGCTCCACGTGAACACCGGGTGTTCAGTACTTCTGTATCCGCCAAGGGCAGCCTCATTTTATGAAGTCTGTTAACCGTATTAGACAGGTCAAGCTCACTGTTTGTGATGCAGAAAGAAAAATATGTGTGGGTTTATATAGGAAACTCTATATTGCTTCTGTCCCACAAGCGCCACCTACTGCTAGAGAATAAATTAGCATTTTAATATAGTCTGCTGTTTTTGTTCTGTGCAGCCGTCTTACGCAGCATAACTTCACAAATCATTTATTTTTGATTGAAATCTTCACATTCTACATTCTAATTCAAAACAAAAAACTGCCCATGCTACATGTATGTAGCACTACTGTTCAAAATAAATGAAAAAAAATCTCCTGTTGTCCTAAACTCGCATCGAACCGTGATCCCAAAAGCTAATTGCATACCAAACCGTGACTTCTATGCACTATTCCGTTTACTATTAGTCACACAGACCACCCTAGCAACCATTTTGAACAGCGGAGCAACCCACTTGCATCCACTCACGTATAACAAAATGTTTTTGCGTTTGCCCTTTGTTCAGAATGTCTAATACATGCAATATAGACACTTCTGAGACACTGAGAGCAAAACCACGAAAGCATTTGGTTGACACTGCAAAATTCTTTCCAACTTCATCTTGAGTCATCTATAAGCCAGATCTGCTTCAGCACTTCTGTATCTTGCTGTGTGATGTCTAACGCAGCACCACCACTGTCCCCAAGATTAGCCCCTGTGGTCTGTAAGAAGGATTGGTTTTGATATCAAAGTTGAGGCTATTATTAGGATTTGATGCAGCTTTAGAGACCGTAGTCCTATGGAGCTTCACTTGGAGTGGCACCGAAGATGCCCAAGGCACAGATGGCATTGTTGTCTGCACCCTGTTGGGTTTTTATTGCTTTTTTCTGTTTCTTTGTACATTTAATATAGTGCCTCTGTCCTCCACCATTGTCTAGGGTCTGGTTTTTCAGCATGTCATGTCAGTTTCTATACAGCATTTCATAAAAATTTTGTCTTACGTCTCTTTATTTTAATGTGAGATATTAACTGATAATATATTAAACTGAGAAGTGTCTTCATATCATCATAACAACACGGGAATATCTCTGGCCATCTCTCTCATTCTCAATACTACCCTTCACTTTATCTTCTAGTGAGATTAACAGGCTGGATCTGGGCCTGACAGTGGAGGTATGGAACAAAGGACTGATCTGGGACACCATGGTTGGCACATTGTGGATTCCTTTGGGCAGCATTCGACAGTCGAACGAGGTACAGCCCAGATGGCCGGCCTGGCCCCCAACAGCTTGCAGCTTTTCTCACCCTCTGTAGAGCTATATGTGTAGATCTGTAGCTGATGCCTAGAATTCAATCTCATTGCAAACATGTTGCAGTAACCATTTACTGTAAGACTCTATATGTTAATATTTCTTAATATATTCAATAATAATATGTTCAAATATATTTTATGAACTAGCACCAGAGGAATTTGTTTCTGCAATATTTGTCATAAAATGTGCTAAGCACCTTGAGCATTGAGCTTGACCCCATTGAGCAACCCGAATGATTTGTTAAATGAAATAGCTGTGACATTTACAGAGTTCAAAGAGTGCAACCCTTTGGCTACCAGCAAAGATCTATAACCTCAAAGCTAAATATACCTCAGTAAATAAACCAAACTAAATATACAGACAAGTAGGGGTGGACGATATACTGGTAAAAAATTTGGACTATCTTCTCTATTGCGATTTCTTTACATGTAGCATTTTCACACATTTTTGAGTATTTCTTTCACTTCTACTGACAACATGTCTCTGATCACAGTTTTTTCTTTCCTCTTGTAGGAAGGTCCAGGACAATGGCTGACTTTAGACTCCCAGGTCATTATGGCTGAGAATGAGATCTGTGGCACTAAAGACCCCACATTCCATCGAGTGCTTTTGGATACACGATTCGAACTGCCATTAGGTATCCTTGCTGTTTTTTGCTTTCTCCAAAACTGCATTTGGTCCAAACTTGTCCTAAGTTTTAATGCTAACCATAAGTTTTCATACTTCTAGATATACCGGAGGAGGAAGCTCGATACTGGGCCAAGAAATTGGAGCAGCTCAATGCCATGAGGGACCAAGATGTGAGTCTCCTCATTCAACTCCAATCTTGTTGTGTTTACAGTCCTCCCCAGAGCCCAAGGGCAGAACATGCGTTAATTTGAGTCTGTCAGAGAACTCCTGAGAGCTGAACAGTATTTTTTTTATCTTCGCCTTCGGAACTACTGACCTGTTAAAATAAATAGCACCTGTTCAAACAGTAATTTTTGTTTGCTTATTTTGCAGTACACATACCAGGAGGAGCATGAGAGACCACTTCCAGTGCCATCAACTCAGTGCTGTGAGCTTTCAAGTGCTACTCACACTAATACACACACTATAAATTGCAAGGCCCCTTGGTAGGTTGATGTGTGCAGAACCTCATTAGAGGTTCAATCACCCCATCAGCGGGTCTAATATGAGACTGCTTTATCTCTGAGCACTAGATGGATGGCTTAGAATCATGATGCATAGAGGTTTCCTGGACAGTATTCAGTAATATCTCAAGCATGGGTGGGTTAAGTAGGAGCGGGAAGCTTTGGCTTGCCAAGAGACCATTTTTTATTGCTTTACATCAGAGCTATTAACCAATAGCACTTAGCTTGCATGGGCAAGGTCACAATCCTGCATTCAAAACATCCAAATTTACGTCTGTGTCACACCTGGTAGTTTTACAACCTAGATTTATAACAAGCTGCTTGTTCATGGTCACACTGAGGCAGCAAAAAGATAAATTTCTTTGGCCTGCTTCACATTTTTATGCTGACTCATTGTTCTCATAGGTAACTGGAGTCTATGGGGGGACCAGCAAAGTAAGTAAACTTTGTTTTATGGGTTTTCAAAGAAGTGCATGAAAAAAGAAAAGAAAAAAGAAGGTTTTGCTCATGAAACATTAACGAGAAAAGAAACGATATTACAGTTATTCGAAATTCTGCACTTTCTTTTCAGATGATGATCCAGACAGTGCTGTGGACGATCGAGACAGTGATTACCGCAGTGAAACCAGCAACAGCATCCCGCCTCCATTCTACACCACTTCTCAGCCCAACGCATCCATGCACCAATACCCCATCCGTCACATGAACCATGGCTCCCGCTACAACGACATACATGACTACGACTATGATAACCAGAGACCCATTAGGTACATTTTCCCAATTCCTGGTTGCAGTCTACTTCTAGTCACATTAGCATCTATCAGTTAGTAAAAGCATTCACTATGTCTGTGCGAATTTCCTCTGTTCTTATTCCTATGCACTGGTGACTGTATACAAACGTTGGACGAGGGGGCATTGTACACACTTCATGGGTTTGGAGCCACACTGGTGCCACTCTGTGATACGAATGCAACATTTCCTCTCAGTTGCTCGTTTTGGCGCAATTCACTTCAAAACGAGCTTTTATTTCTTGTACATTTTGTTTTACAAAAGTGGTATTCCCGACATTCTTGCATTGCATGCTGAGACTCTTGCCTTGTCCCAAATGGCACCTGAAGCGCCGCCTCCAAGGAATTTTACCACAAACCCTGGTGAAAAAAACCTGGTTAGTTATGTATTTTAATATTGTAGCTGGTTTGAACTGGTCTCTAGTTGGTAATGAGCTTGTTTAAGCTGGTTAAGAGCTGGTCCTGAGAAGAAGCTGGTTGCTGTCCAGTTTAGGACCAGCTTGAACCAGCTCAAACTAGCTGTCATGCATTAAAACATACCTAACCAGCATATTCTGTTTTTTTCAGCAGGGCAGACTGTTGAGTAATTGCCCCTTAAGATATTTTAAGCTAAAGGAGGCATAGCTGCCTCAAAGCAGCCATCCTACAGTCTTGTGGACTTAACAGATGCATGCAAGCGAAGGCCTGCCAATCAACATCAAGTGCGCCATTTGGGACAGGACTCTGTTATAGCCTCTTGAATTCTTTCTAAAGTCTTACAATTGGAAAGATCCTGATCCCAAAGTGATGCTTTTTTGATACGAGTGTCTTAGCAGTTGGTTAACCATTACCTTAAGTTGGGTCATTTTCCGTCCAATGTGACCTGATGAGCTGAGATGAAAAACCAAATAAGAAAAAATACATTACTCATGCTCCTCCTCTTCCTGCCTCCCCCCATCCCCTTCCCTCCCACCAGACGCTATGATAGTTTAGACTCTGCCACCAACGGCCGCAGCGATCTCGATTCGGCTTCTGGCTCGAGCAGGCGGACCAGCCGCCAGTACTCCTTAGACAGTAGGCACTCGCTCTCTGATAGGTGGGTCTCCGTAGCTCCTACACCTCCACCCTCTTCCACCTCCTCCTCCTGCTCTTCTTCCTGCTCCAGCCTGTGATTCCGTCCTGCTGTGATGATGTCGTGGAATTGGACTTGTCTGGTCCTGTGGTCCTCGTTATGCTTGCCATGCATGCGCTCCAATCCTTCTTTTACATACATGGTCTATTGATATATATATATATATACTCTATCTATACCTCTTTGTATATGTATCTATGTCCTCTATTATGACTGCTGTGTACCTGTTAATGACCTGTCACGTGTTACTAGATAACCAATCCGTACGTCTCAGAAGCTTTTTCTTGTGTCTTCTGTACCGTGTAATCGGAATTTGGTGCAGTTGCCGATGGGGGTCCACTGGGTTGGTCACACAGTCTGTTTTTTTGTGAAGTCTGTTATTTGCCTGCTATATGCCTGACAGAGTTAGAAAATAACGTTGTAATTCCGAAAGCCTAGTGTGCGCTAATTACATAGCCTTTAGACACACTAGGCTGTGTGTGAGCTGCGGGCGGGACCGTGTCGATGGCTGTGACAGAGATCAGGGGATGTTCACATCACTGATTTATTCTTTCAGCATCTCATGGACAAAACCTTTCCGAATTCCAAAATGTGTTGTGTGGAAGACAGGAAATAAAGCTGTGTGTGTGTGTTGTGAGAATTTATGGGTTTGTGCGTGAGGAAGTGAGAAAAGGTGACAAGGATATATGACTAACTGGCGCAAAGGCTTGACAGAAGCGTGATTGTATGTGTAATTGTGTCCTGTGGCTCTCGTATTTCCTCCAGTCTGAAGCCCAGATGCTTTTTGGCTCACAGCCTATTACACACCCCATCTCTTTCGTTTCTGATTCTTCATGCATTACTAAACCTTACATCCCATAATCGATAATGTGCGAGTGTGCGCTTGTGTGTGGCAGCGTGTCTTTTCTTACTCATTCCATTTTCTCAGTCTCTTTACACCTAATTGGCTTATTCATCAACAAAGATAAATAGCCTTTCATTGTTTAAATTGTCACAGGAAAACACTGCATCCCCTTTTCTGTCAGATCAGGTTTTTTTTAAATGTGATGTTCTTTATTAAGTCCACTTGGATGAATCTGTCAACTGACAACTATTCCCATTGCCATCCTAGCAGTTTCTGAGACACTGCTCTTTTTGAGTCTGTTTGTTAGTGTGAGTTTTTCCCTTTGACTCCCTGAAATGAACCTCAGGATTCTGTCTTGTGTTGTCTTACCACCTTACCTGCACACATACATCCATAAATAAGCAGAAACTTTTTCCCTGCTGAAGAGAATATCTTAAACCCACCCTAAATTTGTTTGCTTGTCTTAGCTGGTTTAAGCTGGTCTACTAGCCTGACTTTTGAGAGACACGTTAAAACCACAAAACCATCTTTGGCAAGCTCAAGGCCCTGATATACTTCAAACGAAATCGAAGTACGGACTGACATGACATCATTTCGAACAAAATCAAGTTCGAAACACCTCACCAAAGCAAACTTTTTGGGGAGTTCGTTTTAGCTCCTTCACACTTTTGAGCTACCATTGGTCCAAGGCGGTTTCGGTGGATGTGTTCTGAAACTCCACCTTCTTTGATGCAGAATTTGTTCTCTTGAGGTCAGGCAAGGGAGCAACACCTCCAAGTCATTATATACATAGAGCTGCCAAAGATAGATCTGCACCTTTACAATCGCTCGCGGTTTAAAAGTTAAGTGAAAGCAATTAATTCCTACAAAGAAACTACAATGAAGCTTGTGTCAATGACCCAGAGTTATGCAAAAAGCAACGTAGAGAAACACAAGATACGTTTTCCAAAGCCATGAAAAGGGAAATGTAGCAAGCAAATCAATATTGCACCATACTGCTGCTGTCGTTGTTCTTCTTTCAAATCGAATTTAAAAGGTATACAATAAATAAACCTTTGTTTTTAATTAAACTTATAGGCTATGTCCGAGTGTCGCGTCATGTCTACATTAATCTACACCCTGCCTCCAGCAACCACGAACAAAAAAGAAGTTCATTTAAAGTATATTGGGGCCTTTAAGCTGTTGTGTTCAGCAGGGAGAGACATCAGCTGACATCATTTTCCTTTGTGGTTGGTCGTTTGTGCTTTCTTTGCCTCACATTTTACGACCCATAAACTTGTATATCAGCATTCACCCGTCTTGTTTCTTCCATGACTTAATATAACTAACAACTCTTTACTCCCACAGCCCCACCGGCAGTAGTCGCTATGCCTCCTCGGGTGAGCTGAGCCGCGGCAGCTCCCAACTCAGTGAGGAGTTTGGTCCAGAGGATGGTGAGAGCTTCCGAGGTTCCGGAGAGTTCTATGACGAGAATGACTCCTACCATTCCTGTCATTCCTCCGTTAGCTATGGTAAAGACTCACCTGGTTGGGATCCAGATGAGCCGCAGGGCGTCTACAGTGATGATGGGGAGTATAACAAAGATGGAGGTGAAGAAGGTGCACTCTATAATGAGGTGGATGGAGAGATCTATGAGCAGGAGGGAGGCCAGTATCCCTATGGGGAGGAAGAGGAAGGAATGGTGTATGAAGAGGATGAAGACCTTTACCCATTGGATGGTACTCTCAGTGAAGAGCAGGAGCCACCTTACACCCCTACCCCAACCAGCACTGCCCCAACGCTGGCTCCTGAGGCCCCAACCAGCCGCCCACCACTGGAGAAACAGGCTTCCATGCACCAGCAACAGCCACCACAGTCCCAACCACCATTCCAGACCCTGGAGCCTAAGCGAGAATCTCCACCCCCACAGCAGCCACTTGATGTCTTTGCCAAGGTACCTCGTACCTCGACCCCACCACGAGTCTCAGAGTTGGAGTATGAGAAGGTCCCGACACCTGCAGGCAAGCTGGCAGCTCCTTCTGAGGAACCTTTGCCTACCCTTGCTACCGAGGTCCCGCCTGAAGCAGAACAAGAAAAGAAAGAGTCTCCGCCAGAGAGGTAAGCTTCATGTGCCGAGTCCTTGCACGAGACTTCTATGACATTTTGCTGAATGCAAGTTACATCTAACAATTTTTTTCATCCTTTCCCAGCCCACCAAAGATGGAGCCACCTCTGGACCCTGCAATAAGGGCCAAAGCCAACTGGCTGCGACTCTTCAACAGGGTTCGCCTTCAACTTCAGGAGGTATATGAGGTCTTGTGATGCCTGACATTGGTACTAACTTTGTTTAATCAGCTTTTTCCAAGAGCATAGTAATTCAGTAACCAACCATAGTTTGCCAGCTTGCGTATGGTTCTGTTGGCCAGTATTGGGTTGTCAATTTTTGGTTAGTCTTGCCCTGCGTTGTTGTCCTTGCTTGTCTTGTCCATTTCATGTTACTTTTTGTCACTTGTTTTAAGTTTTACATTTTACTGTTACATACGTTTACAAGCAAGTTTTTGTTTTGAGATTTCATGCCTTGTTCCTCTTTGTGTTCCACCCCATTTGTTTTTGCTTTTTTTGTGTTTTTTCTTTCAGTTTTTTGTCATTGCCATAGCGATTGTCATGCTCTTCACTGCTTTACTGAAGCTGGACAAGCAGTCTGAAAGGTGGGTCTGGTTAATGCGTGGATCCAAAGTAAACACATTTTCCTGACCGATGACTGCGACGTGCTTCGTCTGAGATTCTCATGGAGTTGTTATGACAGAATAATGATGATGGATATAAAGATGTTTGGCAAAGCCAGTCTAATCATAAGACAGGCCTGCCACTGACTTCAATGAGATCTGCCTGCTGGAGGCTCTTTTTGAGTCCTATCAAAAATAAGCAATGGTCTTTTTTTTCTTTGATATATATTATATAATTGAAATTACATTGTGATGTCTGCATGGATATTGAATATATGTTTAATATGGTTTAGTGGATAGATAAAAGAGCGATATAGAGCTCTGTCACTGACCCTGCTGTCACTCCCTGTTGTCCGCAGGCTCGAGGCGAGACTCCAGGACTTGCGTCACTCTTTTTGCAAGCAGGGTGAGTGTCACCAAAGGACTGCAGCTCATTTTCAGAACAGCTATGTGACAGAGCAATTCAAACCTCTGAAGTTAAGCTACAGATATCATATGTTTTACAAAAGTATTTACAATGTATCTTGAGCTGGGAACATTTTAGTTGTATTGCTGTCTGTGGAGAGTCAGATGGCTCTCTGAAATAATCACAAATAGCCTAATTTGTGTTCTGAAGATGAGCGAAGGTCATATTGCAATTGCAATTTTCAATACTGCTCAAAGCCCTATATATATATAATACATCTACCCATTTGATCCAAAGGCCTGGAGGTGCTCTTTACAGCATAGACAGCATGCCTGACCTACGCAAGAGGAAAGCCATGCCTCTCGTCCGAGACCTGGTGAGTCACACAACCCTGCTTCGGTACATCAAACTTTCAACTAAAGCATTGCTGGATCCAACATCACCTTCCCAACTCTTCAAAAGCACCGTCTATACGCATTAGTGTGGTTATTTTGGGAAGCAGTCTGTCAAGGGTCTGTAGTTCACGGAAGTCTCTATGGCACATCTGTTTGAATCACCGCTACAGGGTTAGACGTTATTAGAGCATTACTCAGCTTCATTCACCCTGTAGACTGATGAATCTCCAATCTCACGACTGCCTCAAAGTCTCCTTTACAGTCCTATTAATTTTGGCTTGTGTATTTTTTTCCTGTTCTGACTTCATTGCCTGCTAACCTTGTTTTGTGCCTGTAACCTACTTTGGGAGCTTGTTGAATTTTTCCACTGATGCTTAAAAAAGGTTAGGAGGCAAATAAAATCAAACATCATTGGTTCTCGCTTGGATGGAGGCAATATAGATGTTAAAACCAACATAGAATCCAAATTGATCCTACTAACACAAGTTTCTAGTCTTACCATGCCTAATCTATCAGTGCATATTTAAACACAAGCAAGTTGTAATATAATAACCACATGTAGCTAGTAATTCAGTCTGCTTACAGGCAAAAATGCATTCACTAAGTGCTAAATGGATGTTTATTAACTACATTAAAATAGCCACAGATTCCATTTTTAAGTTGACTTGTTAACATCGCTTTCTGCAAAACTTCTCATGAGATTGACATGAGAGTTAGTTGTGTATTGATTAAACAAAGTAACAAGAGCCAAAAAAAAAAAAGGTTCATTAGCTGACAGCTGTCGTGTAGGTCTGGCTGTACTTATTCAGCCAAGAACGCTCCTGGCAGCCTTCACAGGAGATCTGTCAGAGCAAGCAACGGCACCAGGCTTGCTTTGACACTACCGACTGGAAGATGAGGCAGAAATTACCATACTGCACTAAACAGCTCCTCAGTTTGTCGGTTTTAATCCAGCTTAACGTCACTGATACCGACTCTAAAAGTCCGAAGCCAAAGTGCTGACTTGAGCAGAATTAAAATGCATGTCAAAAACAATTCAACTAGAGACAAAGTACCTTCTGCCATCTTTCTTTTTTCTCTCTGCTCTCTCTGTATTTCAGTCTTACATACATAAATACTTTCTCCATGAGATTGAGAAATTATAACCTGGGTTATCGTTGGGAAACTTCTAAAATGTTTTTGTTTTATTTCTTTTTTTCAATGCCTTACCTCCTGCAGGCAATGGTAAGTATTTCACTTTTCAATCAATAAAAACATACCTCTACGTGTTTATTTTTGAGTCCTACATATGTTGTCTCTTGTAGTCTCTTGTCCAGAACTCTCGAAAAGCAGGCATCACTTCTGCTATGGCCTCCAGCACACTTAACAATGAAGAATTGGTATGTCAACAAGCCCTGTTTTCTTCCTGGATATTCATATTTTTTTCTGTTAGGAACTGTTTTCCGTTGACCTGTTGATTTATTATGACCATGCAGAAGAGTCATGTCTATAAGAAGACCCTGCAGGCTTTGATCTACCCCATTTCCTGTACTACACCACACAACTTTGAGGTGTGGACCGCCACCACCCCCACCTACTGCTACGAGTGCGAGGGGCTTCTGTGGGGCATCGCTCGACAGGGCATGCGCTGCACCGAGTGTGGGGTCAAGTGTCACGAGAAGTGTCAAGATTTGCTTAATGCTGACTGTCTACAGAGTAAGATGCTCTTCTTCACTCTCAAATGTTGTTTTCAATACAAAAAATACGCTACTGCTCAAAAGATACAATTTTCAGAAACCAAGAAGTCTACTAAGATTGAGGTATTTGTTGTTGGATGTAATAACGAATAGCAGTCGTCATTTGTTTATTTATTTATGTTGGCGCGATTCATTTGTCTTCAGCCTCACCTACTAAAGAAGTGAGTATAAGGTTCTTTTTCGAATCTTTGCGAATCGCCTTTACTAATAATGTGCTAGTTAGAAAGTTCCTCGGCTAACGTAAACAGTCTCAGGTAAATGCGTGTTACGGCAAAGAATGGCTGGTAGAGCTCATTAGCATTTAAAGGAACATGGACTAAAATGATTTGATGAATATAGAGCTGATTTTGACAGGGTATTTTAACCAAAGTATGTTATCAACTAAAGAATCATATCTAATTTGTGGAAAAGGGACACCTGATGACCCCTATTGATAAATTAGAATGTAAAATCAGAGTAATTATATTTTACAGTAATTTCTCAATATTACAGTGTTTTCCTGTATTTTTGATCAAATAAATATACTTGCAAAATAAGCAGAAGACACGTCTTTAAAAAGATTAAAAATCTCACTGATCCCACAATTTCTGAACTGTAGTATATATCAATATTTTTTATATAGAAAAAATAATAATAATTTTTATAATATTAATAATTTTTAATATTTAAATATTCGTCAAAAGTTTGGACAAATAATAATTTGTAGTCTCTTGTGCTCACAAAGGCTGCATTTTATTTTAACAAATTACAGTAAAAAGAGTATTATTGTGAAAAATAATAATAATAATTATTATTATTATTAGAATGCTTTTATATCTATTTTATATCTATTTTTTTTTCTTTAATGTATTTTATTTCTGTTATGACAACTGAATTTTTAGCAGCCATTCCAGCGCTTGATATTGTATTAAGATATCAATGTATTGTGTTTTATATTTACGTATTTTATTTATATTTTTCTTTTTACCCCCAATTGTATTTGAAATAAAAATCTTTTGTAATATTTTAGATGTGTTCACTGTCAAGGATTTTGTGACACTAATGACTGAAGTAATGGCTGCTGAAAATTCAGCTTTGCCATCATAGGCAAAAAAATAAAAATTTAAAAATATATCAACACTGTTATTTTAAACTGATTGCATAAATGTTAAGCTCAAACATGGTGAAAATAAGAGACTTCTTTCAAAAACATTTAAAAAACCACATCCATTCCGAACTTTGGGCTTTAAGTGTAAGTACGTGGTAGTATTTAAATAAACCTTATCCGTCTTTTACAGGGGCAGCAGAGAAGAGCTCTAAGCATGGAGCTGAGGATCGCACGCAGAACATCATCATGGTGTTGAAAGACCGCATGAAGATCCGTGAACGCAACAAGCCTGAGATATTCGAACTTATTCAGGACGTGTTTGGAGTCATCAAGGGAACACACGTGGCGCAGATGAAGCAGGTGAAGCAAAGCGTCCTGGACGGGACGTCTAAGTGGTCAGCCAAGATCAGCATCACCGGTAATGACCCACTTTGACTAGAAGTTTATGACATTGGTTATATTAATATTAACCCTGTTGTTTTCCCCATCAGTATTATGTGCCCAGGGCCTCCAGGCAAAGGATAAAACCGGCTCCAGCGATCCTTATGTTACGGTGCAAGTAGGCAAGACCAAAAAACGAACCAAGACCATCTACGGCAACCTCAACCCTGTATGGGACGAGAGCTTCAATTTGTAAGTGATTCAAATCTCAATTAATATTTGTCAAACATATTTTGTTGAGGATCAGTGCTTATATAAAAATATCTCAACAGCGAGTGTCACAACTCTTCCGATCGGATCAAAGTGCGTGTTTGGGACGAGGATGACGACATCAAGTCCAGAGTAAAGCAGAAGTTCAAACGAGAGTCTGATGATTTCCTCGGTCAGACTATCATTGAGGTTCGAACTCTGAGCGGAGAAATGGACGTCTGGTACAACCTGGGTGAGTAGCCAAGCGTTACATAATGAGCTCTGCCAGCCATTCTTTGCCATAACATAAATGTAATGTTATATTCATGTTGCGAGAAGGTCAGCATTTCAACTTTGAGCCCATTTGCCAATGACCTTTAGAAGAAGCGAGACCAAGGATTACAGAACAATTAGCGTGATATCATTAGTTGGGCGTTCACATATCATATCTTGTTTCTTTGTGATTTATCTAAATGACTGGCATGGCTTGTTTGCTCGGTTTCACTCACTTTCTTGCTAACATACTGTAGCAACCTTGTACAATTGACATTGCGTAACACTACCTTGTGAAAAAGACAATTAAAAAGTTTTATCACATACTTGTATAGTAGCACTGATATAAAATATGGATTAACTGAAGTTACACATTTTACTTAAAATTTTTCGCGCACTCCTAAAATCAACACTAGGGTGTTTTTTTTCTCTATTTGATTTTGATACAATTATGTTCGCCTTACCGATTTTTTTATTGGATTTTTTTATGATTTTTGTACAATTTAGTTTTTCATGCATTTTAATGAGGATTTTCTTTTATTTATCTTTTTTTTTTTTCGCGTTTTTGGCATTTTTAATTTTTGCATAACATTTTTATACAATGTTCTTTTTTCCTGCCACTTCTGCATTGATTTCTTTCTTTATGGGTCTCTTATGAAGTTATATTTTTTTATGATCTTCCTTTTTATATAATTTTTTTTTACAACGTTCGTACAATATTCTTTTTTAACGGAATTTTCACATAATTATCGTTTTTTTAATATTTTCAGTGGGATTTTTTTCTGACTCATTTTCTTTCAGCTTTATGGTTTTTGTCAGCCCAAATTTCAAAGCAATTCATACATTCTTTATAAGGTGGCTAATTCATACAAATTTGAACAACCTCACTCGTACAGATTCATACGATTTTTCTAAATCATAAGTATTTTACGAGTTGCTAATTCATATGAATTTGTAAGAATTACCTACACCTAACCCCTCCCCTAAACTTACCCATCTCTGGGGTTGAGACGAATCGCACAAAATCGTACAAGTGAGGTTATACACATTCGTACAAATTAGCCACCTCATAAAATACACACAAATCGGTCATGAGATAGCAACTTCATTTTATCACACAGCTCACACAGTATTTTTTTCCCAACTTACCAACTTGTAACAAACTTCATTTTTCTTCCTCTCAGACAAACGTACAGACAAGTCTGCTGTGTCTGGAGCCATTCGCATGCACATCAGTGTGGAGATCAAAGGAGAGGAAACCGTAGCTCCGTACCACGTCCAGTACACTTGCTTGCACGAGGTCAGTCTGATGCTGTCATGATCCTATTTGTCGCTCTCATTTTCCTCCTGCTATAATTTATTACCATGCTTAATAACATAGTGCCTGCTGGAGTAGATTAAATTAGTCCTTAGAGAACTGATCCTCTTTCCATCTCTCCGTAGAACCTTTTCCACTATCTAACGGACATCCAGAACAATGGGGTGGTGAAGATACCAGATGCCAAGGGTGATGATGCATGGAAGGTCTACTTTGAAGAGACGCCCCAAGAAATCGTAGACGAGTTTGCCATGCGCTACGGAGTGGAGTCAATTTATCAAGCCATGACGTATGAATCTCCCCCCTATGTTTTGCCATTGAAGTTTTAGCTGTTTGCTTACGTACTTTGTTTCTTCCTGTTTCTAGACACTTCGCCTGTTTGTCATCAAAGTATATGTGTCCTGGAGTGCCTGCCGTCATGAGCACCCTACTGGCCAACATCAACGCTTACTATGCTCACACAACCCAGGCCACCAACAACGTGTCTGCCTCGGACCGTTTCGCTGCCTCTAACTTTGGGGTGAATGCTTCACAATGCTACACCAAAAAGAAAGATTTCAGCATTGAAGAGTTTGTACCAATAATTGTAATTTGAAATGGTTTTGTGGTTGGTTTTTGTAGAAAGAGCGATTTGTCAAGCTTCTGGACCAGCTTCACAACTCTCTGAGGATTGACCTCTCTATGTACAGGGTAATAGGACTTTTTGGTGTTTCCTTGAGTAGTCACACTTTTTCTTGTGTCTGTAACTAAAGGTAATTGGTTGGTGTGGTGTTCACCTGCTGGTGGGTTCACTGAATCAGACAAATGAGATTGGTTTGTTTGATGTGAAAGCTTAAAGTTGCATTGAAAAGTCTGAAATGAGCACTGATGACAAAGAGACACATTTTCTTTTCTTGTGTGTGTTAAGAATAATTTCCCAGCTAGCAGCCCTGAGAGACTGCAGGACCTCAAATCTACTGTGGACCTACTAACCAGTATCACATTCTTCAGGATGAAGGTTAGTTGTGAATCCTTGATGCTGTTGACTTGAATAAACTTAGAAAATACAAAAATATATGTTTTATATATATTTTTTTGGTATAATTGTTGTACAAATGCAAGTTTTTCATGTAATGTTTTGTAATGTTTTTCATTTTACAGTACAAGTTTTGTCCAACTTCTTTCTATTTTCTGACTGTGTGCTTGTCTCACATGGATTTTCATTTTTGTATGGTGTTTTTTTTTTACCAATTTCCATGCAATTTCCGGTTTTGTGTGACTGTTCTTTTTATTTCTCTTTCATGCAATTTTTTATATTGTTTTCTGTGTGCTTTATTTTATTTGTTTATTTTTGTACAATTTACTAAAATATTTTAATAACAACTTTACTAAGATATTTTAATAAAATATGTTTTTTCATACCATTTTTATACAATTATCTTTGTTTAATGTTATTTTATTATTTTTCAACAGTTGTCATTTAATACAATTCTCTTTTTTTCATACAATTCTCGTGCACCTTTATTTTCCACATGTTTTTACTATTTTTATACGGTTTTTGTTTTTTCTATTATTTCTGAATGATTCTTTAAAATTTTTCACACCTCTTTCATTTTGCATACATTTTTCTTTTCAATTGTTCATACCGATTGAATTATCCATGAACTTCCATGAACTTTTTTTCTCCAGGTCCAAGAGCTCCAGAGCCCTCCTCGTGCCAGCCAGGTAGTGAAGGACTGTGTGAAGGCTTGCCTCAACTCTACCTACGAATACATTTTCAACAACTGCCACGAGCTGTACAGTCGAGAATATCAAACGGACCCGGTGAGTCCATGCATTCCGGCCCCAACCAGCCCTGATCAGCCCCAAAGCTCTTTACCCCGCTGGCATCCGAGTCATTTTTATCAGAGCAGTTCATCTTTCTGCTTTTGTTTATGCTGCTTTGAAGATGTTACAGGCTTCCCTCATAAATATCAAACACTCTTCCTGTTGAATTAAACATCTAACCCTGGGCTACTTACTATATTTTGCTGTGAAGCTTTGCAGGTTTGTTCTATATCGTGTTCCCCTGGAGTGGTTGGCATATTTGTGTTTGTTTGTTTGCTGGCTGAAATAAGCCATTCCTGCTGTGCGCCTTAGTGGGCTAATTTCTTCCAGAGTTTGGCAGATTATGAAAAGCCGCTTCAAGCTACCATTTCAAAATGAATTCCTTTTGTGCAGAACAAAAAAGGAGAGGTTCCTCCAGAGGAACAAGGTCCAAGTATCAAGAACCTAGACTTCTGGTCTAAGCTCATCACCCTCATTGTCTCAATTATCGAAGAGGACAAGAACTCCTACACCCCCTGCCTTAACCAGTAAGTCCTGCACAAAATATACATTCATGAACCTCTTCAGGCTCTTAATATTATAAATTCTTGTTCGCACAGGTTTCCGCAAGAGCTCAATGTTGGAAAGATCAGCGCAGAGGTTATGTGGAACCTGTTCGCTCAAGATATGAAGTACGCAATGGAAGGTGAGTCTAAGCAAAGAAGATTTCTTGATCTGTCTAGCCTTTGTATTGCTTGATTCTTGGTCTTGTAGACTATTTTGTAGACTCCAGAAGCTCATTAAAAAGTTTCCGCTATAGGTCTGCAGTGCTCATAACTTGACTGACAGATGAGATGCAATAAAAAAGGTTCTTTTAGTTTTAGATTTTTAGTTAGAAACACAAGCAGGGTTTCACATTGATAGCCACTTAAATTTCACACTTGGTGAAAAGTCGACATGTGACGGAGTTCTTCTCATCTGCTGATTCGGTAGGGGTTCTCCGCTCTGCGCAGATGTGTTATGTGATATTATATCTCAAACTGTTTCGTGAAGAGCTTTTGTCTTCACCTCGTGGCTTTCAGAGCATGAAAAGAACCGCCTGTGCAAGAGTGCCGATTACATGAACCTGCACTTCAAAGTAAAGTGGCTCTACAATGAATACTGCAAAGATCTGCCTTTCTTCAAGAGCAGAGTGCCTGAATATCCCACGTGAGTGACTCCTGACGTCTCCCATCTCGCACACGTATTATCCGAGTCATGCACACTCAAAATGTCACTGTGACCGTGGTATGATGGGTAATAGAGCTTTAGGTGGTGATATTACTCTGCAGGTGGTTCGAGCCGTTTGTCATCCAGTGGTTGGATGAGAATGAGGAGGTGTCTCGAGACTTTTTGCACGGAGCCCTGGAGCGCGACAAGAAAGATGGGGTGAGATTTATGTCTCTTGCCTTTTGGTGCATTATCTTCAAGGCCATTCGATGCATTTGCAACAATTAAATATAAATTAATAAAAACATATAAAGGTATAAGTTATGTATTTATAAACAAAATTGACAGGTTGTATCTCAAAGGAAGAATTTTGTTGAAGGGGCTGGCAAACTATGTAAGAACATATCTCGGAATGGGGTGTAAGTTGTACCTCTTGGGCGCAAGAGCCCCCCAATTTTGCCCCATAGACAAACTGTGGTGAAAGAACTGAGCACATCTGTTTTCCACCCCCTAGCAACCATTGTTGAGCACCCTAGCAACCCAAATATTAATGTTGTAGAGGCATAGAGGTTGGTTTATATCATTCATAATGGCAATCAGCCTTTGAAGTACCACCACTGGCATCTACATGTACATAATAAATAAACACAGTAAACAAAATAAAGTAAAAATAAATTTACTGTAAAGCTATGCTTACTATTTAGCTTAGCAGCTGGAATAAGTTACAGTAACAACAAACCTCACGCCTGCAGCCAGACATGTCAGAATTTGATGAATGAGTGCCCTTCCGAGCTCCTCAGAATGTTCCTGAACCAATAAGCACACTCTTTAGTTCATTACTTCCAGCGAGCCCCCTTTGGGAACCTGCCACAGCCTCACCTCGACCCAATTATTTCCAGACGAAAGAGCTCACACCTGACGTCTGGTCGCAAATTGCTTGCGCGGTCTCTCGTGTTTTCTATTCTAGTACCTTTTCTGACTTGCACATCCAACTCTTTCTTTTCTACAGTATCAGCAAACGTCAGAGCACGCTCTCTTCTCCTGTTCGGTAGTGGACGTCTTCTCGCAGCTTAACCAGAGCTTCGAGATCATTAAGAAGCTGGAGTGTCCAGACCCACAGATCGTCGGGCACTACATGAAGAGATTTGCCAAGGTCCTCATGATCGTTTCATTAATATATTTTGTAAATCTCTTCCTTTTGAGGAGCCAATTGGACAGTGTGAGAGCCTTTTAAGTACTGTATATTGCTTATCAAATAGTAAAATGTTACGTCACTGAGTAAAAGTCAAGTGCTTAGCTTTGACTTTGGTCGCAGATTTTTCTTAGCATGATCGTAACCTATTGCAAGCCAAAGTCAGTTTAGCCCCTTAATTAAAGAAAAATTGATACCTCAGACAGCAAACCCCATTTGTATTACTAAACAGTTGGGTTAGCAACATTAATGTTGACCTTCACGGCCATTTTGTAGCCTAGTTTCCATCCAGTTTTTACGCTGTTTTGCTATCGACAAAGAGAATTTGCGTAAAAAAGTCTTTGCGAAATTTTCTGTTTCCATTCAACTGGCCTTGTACAGATAAAATGGTGTGCATGATGACGTCATCCTTAAAAAATTAAATTTTTGATGTATCGCAAAAAAAAGAATTGCCCTTCAGCTGTTTCCATACATAATTTCACTTATTAAGCAAATCAAATGCAAATAGTCTGTTCTTCATCCATTTTTTTTAAACTTAGCCCATTATTAAATTATATAGGCCTACATAAAAATAAAAAAGTTTGAGTTTTAATTTTTTTTAACTTTGCTATAGACTATTTAGATACTCCAGCAACAAGCAAAAGGCTATTTATAAACAGGTGTGGTTTCAGTTAAAGCTTTTTTGTTTTCTGATTAACTTTTATTAGACTGTATTGGAAATAGAAATGTTAATTTTGGTTATTTTATTTCACCACACCATGAACACAGAAGCTGCCAATAGGCTAATTCTGTCATGTGACACAACGTTTATACGTTTAGCCCATTTTCTCGACACAAGGTGCTTCCAAACATTTTTTTGCGACATTTAAAGTATCAGTATAAAATGTATGCGCTGAAGTTGAACGGAAAAATACTGTGTTGACATTTACAAAATTCTATCGATTAATTAGCATTTCCATCAGCTAAATCGTTAAAAAATTTGAAGCATTAAATATTTTTTCGCAAAAACTCCTTGGATGGAAACCTAGCTTGTGAAGTAGTTTGTGTTTTCATTGGATTTGTTTTAACATGCTCATTTTACCCCACAGACAATTAGCAATGTTCTGCTGTCCTATGCGGACATCATCTCAAGAGACTTCCCCAACCACTGCACCAAGGAGAAAGTGGTAATAGTCTAAAAATCCCTATGGAATCAAGTTTATATTTTTGACATAGTTGCTTACATACAGAATTTGTCTCATTTCGTTGTGTTCTCTTTTTCCTTCATTCTAGAATGCAAAGGATGGCGCTGTCAAAGTATGTTGATCTGACATGGATAGAATATGCCATGCAGCTTTTTTTGGTGGGTTGAGTTAGTCTTGTGTTAAATTTGATGCATTTTAACATAAGTGTTTTTGCTCCCCACAGCCATGCATCCTCATCAATAATATCCAACAGCTCAGGGTACAACTTGAGAAGATGTTTGAGGCCATGGGTGGTAAAGATGTAAGTGAACCACAAATGGCTTAGCAAAGCCTAGATTTACTTCTTGAGCACCAACCTTCTGAGAAAATGGTCAAGTTTTTTTGGTTTTGACCATTGATTTGTATGGCTTTCAGTTGAATGTTGAAGCTAGTGACATCTTGAAAGAACTCCAGGTGAAGCTCAACAATGTTTTGGATGACCTTGCAAGGATCTTTGCCACCAGGTGAGTTACCAGGAAAAAGTTGTTTTTTGTTCTATTCTTGGAATAACATCTGTTCTCCACCCACTAGTTTCCAGCCAAACATTGAAGAAAATGTCAAGCAGATGGGTGACATACTTAGCCAGGTGAAGGGGACAGGAAACGTGCCAGCAAGTGCTTGCAGCAGCGTGGCACAGGATGCCGACAACGTCCTCCAGCCCATCATGGACTTCCTTGACAGCAAGTAAGATGCTGATCTCTTTAAAAAACACTCTATTGGAAATTTCACACCTTCGCTTCACTCTTAACTTTTCCTTTTTTAGTCTCACACTGTTTGCCAAGATCTGTGAGAAGACAGTGTTGAAGCGAGTGCTAAAGGAGCTTTGGAAGCTGGTGATGAACACAATGGAGAAGACAATTGTTCTGCCACCTTTGACTGACCAAACGGTAATAAATTGCTTATAATTTCATGAAGAGCAGACTTTTGAGACATACTTCCTTTTATATAAATGCCAAAGTTGTTTACAGCATTGTGTTTTCTGGTATGGATCTTGAAGAATCTGAACAACTGGAAATGTATCTCTTCATGCCCAACAAAACATGACCCTTTCCAAAAAAATCACCTTGGACAAAAGACATCTTTCCACTCTAAAATCATTGGGAGTGCACCATATCATTCAGGCACCTCTTGAGACTGCTCTCTGGTCCTGTAGTCACAAAGTTGCACATTTCATGTATAATAATCTTGACTAAAACGTTTCATGAAGCGTATTTCTATATATTTGAATGCTAGTTTATTTTTGAGAGCATTTCTACAGGAGCAGAGACTACTTACTGCTTTTAATTTGTCTTGATATAACTGTGTATTTTTGTTTGTATTTGTTTATTTTGACAAAAGAGACCCACATCAGTTAATTTGAACTGGAGACATTTCCCTATTGGCTTAATTATCCAGTTGCTGTTATGCTTACTGCAAAAAAAGTCAAAAATTGATGTAGCAATTCACTCAAAATGTGAATCCACTCATGCAAATCACCCTTGTTCCAAACCAGTATGGCATTCTTACATCTATAGATTCAGTCCTAGTCCTGCAGGGTCAACCTCCTACTGAGTTTACCTCTATTTTTCAAAGAATACATTTCTGCAACTCCAAAAAAAAGCCTTGATTAGCTGGTTGAAGTGTGGGGTTCGAAGCTAAACTCTGTGGGACAGAGGCCCTCCAGGACCAGCCCTGGTCTATGGAAGTTCATGTTGATGCTGCTCCTTTCCATCCAATACAGGTTTCACGCTCCAAAAAGGACATTATAAAAGTGGCCCATATTGGAATAATAGTTTATTCAAAGTATTTTAACATTTTGAAGCCTACAACGCCTTTGTTTGAAGAATTAAAGATGCTGTATCTACTAAAGCATAAAAAAGCACTGCTACAGTTAGTTTGAAAATGTGCCTTCCATGTCGGAATGTCTGTCTCTGTTTAGTCTGTGTAACCGCCCACTGCCAGTTTACCAAATTGTATTTGGGAACTCCAGGTTGCCAGTTGGCGGAGAACACAGCGCATTTCATTTTGTCAATCTGGCAACTTGCATATGTGTCAAGTCTGTGGAGGAGAGGCTGGGTAAAAAAAAAAACCTCTCTCCAATATTTTGAATTTGGGAAGCAGTATCTAGGTGTCACTCCTACATACAGCACCTTAAAACTAAATTTACGTCGTTAATCTTTGGAAACACTGCTTTTGAATAGGCAGCAATGCAAATGAGATTTTCTTTATATAATGCCGTAAAGTCTTTAAATGCACTGCATAAAGGTCTGTTCACACCAAGCACGATAACTATAATGTTGTGTCCACACCAGTGTACGATATCGTCAAGGGCGTTTATATTCTCCAGCATGTGACAGCAGGATTGATTCTGATTGGCTGTCAATGTTTGTATCATTCATTAGCTGGAAAAAATAACCAACCAACATAACCAACAATAGTTTCTCTGAGCCTTCATCGTTATCGTTGTGGACTCTACTATTCATTAAAATTATAAATGATTTATTGAACTATATCGTTATCTTTATAGTTTTCGTGCTTGCTGTGAAAGGGCTGTAAGCCATATGGAATACATTAAAGTCACTTTATGTCCTTTATGTAGCTTGACCTCCACTTTCACTGTATGGAAAAGAGCAGCTTGAACATTGATATAAATGTCTCTTTTTTTGTGTTTCACGGATGAAAGAAAATCACACAGGTTTGAAATGCGATGAGGGTTGATTTTTCATTTTTGGCTGAATTATTGCTCCACGCTGGACCTGTTTTAGTTCTTTAGGCTAGCAGAGACCTTGGGACTTACTGTAATATCATATCAGGCCTGAAGCCGGTCCTGTAGACTGAATGTTAATGGTTCTTTTGATTTGATGTGGGGCTCTTTGTAGCTTCACTGACCCTTCTCTCTGGTTATTACATTCTCGCTCTCCCCCCCGCTCCACCTCCACAGATGATAGTAAGTACCAGAGCACTTTTGTCTGTGCGTCTGTGTGTCCCGCAGTCCGTCCATGCCGGGTGACCCCCTTCCCACCACCTCCTTCTGCTCTGTGTGGCTGCCAAGTCCCTTCCTCTTGTCCAATGCATCCTCATTCGTCTGTCACATCTTTCTCTCCTTCTCCCACTGTCTCCTTCTTTTCTTCTTCGTGCATTTCCTCTCCTTTCCCTGGTCACCTCAGTGGTCTGTATACCCGAGGTGGCTGCAGCATGGTGCATTTCCTAATTGACTTGGACAAGGCCCTTTTCCGCCCCAAGAAAACTTCCAATCTGATGTCTGACTGCCAACCCCTTCCTCTACTTGTTCTCCTGGAAACTACGCTCTCTCGCCACCAGTCTAGTGTGGCAGGTCTATTATCTGGGTGACGTTGACTGGTTTCAGGTGGTCCACCCTCCCCTTCTCTGTCACCTGTTTGAAACCTCTCCTCTGTGGGTTGTTGCTTGCATCTGATCTTCACCTCAACTCCCGAGCCTCTCTTATTTTAGTCTCTGCAGACATTATTCTGTCAATCTGTTTGGTTTTTGCGTGTTGTTGTACCAGAATTGGCCTGACGGAACCCTCAAGGTGTCATACTGATGTGTTTTCTGGGATATTATTTTTTAGTTTCCCCCCCTATTCTCAGGCTTGAGAAATTTTCTTTTTACAATTTTTTAATAGTATATTCATCTGTTGTTTGTAAAAAACATTGTATTGCTATTTTACAGTGAAAATATTCTTTATGCCTTTTATATATAATGTTATAATCCATTAGCTTGCATTTGAAGATGTTTTCCTCACTTTTTTTGTAGAATTACCTTATAAAAAGGAATTATAGAGTTTTCGTATTTGCCTAGTTTAGTTGGTCCCTAAGATTACAAAGAATGCAAAATTTAAGATAATTAATTTTAACTACTTTAAAAGAGTAGTTCATCCAAAAATGAAACGTCTGTTGTCATTTACTCTCGTCTTACATCCATATATAAATTATTTTCATCTGCTGTAGCGCTAAAATATCTTTCACGTTATCGTATATTCAAATATGACACATCAAAATTGCATTGCAGCAGTTTTAACATCAATAAAGGGATGGGATTTTAATCTTTTTTTAATCACCGACCAAAATATTATCATTTTTCACAAGGGAAGAAAGAACCCAGGTTTAAACTGTGTAAATATATTATGTTACATGCTATCTTATTTTACTCACTGTTATACATTTAGGGTCAGGCACTGTATTGTTGTTAAATAAATAGTAAATAAATGTTTATAGTGTAATCTTATTATTTCCTGTATAATATTTTTTCTCTAAAGCTTTCCACCAACCAGTTTACATAGACATTTTGAAAACGAAATCAAGTAAATCTTTTAGCAAATAATGACTCATTTAAAGTACAAGTTGCGCTATTTATGGCGCTTTTTATTATTGTTATGTTTATATATAATTTTTGCAGCTCCAGGGCCCATACACTTATATTATTTAGAAAAGAGCAGCACGAACATTCTTCAAAACATCTTCTTTTTTTTGTTCCACACAAGGAAAAACAATTAATCCAGTAGAAATCAATATAAAAATGTGTAAATATTGGCAGAATTTTCATTTTTGGGTGAGCTGTCTATTTAACAACAAACTGAAAGCATATTTTTGAATACTATTTTTCCTTTTTCCTTTTCCTCCAACTGAAATGATGTGATCGGCCCGCTAGTCTTCTCGGTTACTGAATAATGGACAGCATATTAAAGAGCGCCAAGACCAATTCTGAAGTTAATTACACTATCCTCTCTTCACAGGGCAGGGTGAAGCTTGCTTGTCACAGTGATGTAAGGACTAAATCCCCATTTAGCTCAATGTTTCTTGTCTCTCTCTCTCTCTTTCTCTGTCTCTCTCTCTCATTCTTAATGTCTTCTTTGTCTGACTTGGGTCCCCTGTTGAAACAAACCGGTGGAAGCAGTGTTTTTTTACCCATTGTTTTCAATGCAGTTGTGGGTTTCCCTATAGACTCACACACCTATGTTCCCCTTCAAACCCTCACATAGTTCATTACAGGTGCTTGGACATACCAGGTTAAATAATGCATGCATGACAGTCGCTTTAGACTTCGATGTCCATGCTGGTCTAAACGACTATTTCTTTTTGCGTTGCCAGAAATACAAGACTATTTCTGTATACTAACAATTTAATTTTCCAAGAAGGACTACATTGTACACATTTGTATAATGTTATAATGGTACAATAAGGTGCACAAGCCTCATTTACTTAGTGATATATCCAAAATTTGAGTATCGGCCAGTCGTAGATACTAGATATATCACCAGAGAGGTGTTGTTCGGGCTGTGGACCTACTGGTTTTGTAAACCTTTCAACTCTTGTCTCTGTCTTCTGTATGTAGCTAGTTTACCGTCTCATGTTGCACAAACAGTTGTGTGTCGATGCGTGGCTGTGTGCGGGTGTGTTTGGGGGTGGAGGGGCACGCTGGGATTGTGCGAGTGCGCGTCTGACGTTTGAGGCCGTCTGTTTCTGACCTCTTTGATGTGGCATTTCTGTTTACAACCTTGCCGAACTCTGTGACCTGACTAATGTCTCTTTCTTTTTCTCGCTTCCTCTATTTTTTTTTCTTTTCCTCTTCTTGCTCCAGGGCACTCAGCTTATATTCAATGCAGCCAAGGAACTCGGTCAGCTCTCCAAGTTAAAGGTATGAACGTTTTTTAATATCTTTTATCTTTAAAGTAAGCGTAGCATAAGATACCCAGGGATTACGGTATCTCAGGGTTAAATGAACCTGGATTAATGGTTTTAAATAAATAAAATAAAATAAAAAAATTACACTTTAATAACATTTTGAAAAAAATAGACATTCAAATTTATAAACAAACCTAAAATACATTAATATGTTAATATTTTGTAAATAAATGTTTTAATTATTTATAAATTATTATATGAAATTATTATATTATTAAAATGTGTTTTATTATAAATTAGTACTGTCAAATGATTAATCACGATTGATCGATTGATTGTATATATAGCTCAAATACACACACATAAATTATATCTTTTTTCTTAAATATTCACATCTATATATTCATATTCATATAATAAGTGCATTTTTTTCCTCACCTCATTAATGTACACACACAGCACCCCATATTGACAGAAAAACACAGAATTGTTGACATTTTTGCAGATTTATTAAAAAAGAAAAACTG
>JAUCNO010000460.1:7966297-7986918 GCA_032353835.1 Enteromius viviparus
AAAAAAAACCTACCTGCAAAGCTACAGCACTGTTCAAAGCTTTAGACGCTTGTGTAAAAATGCTGTAAAATAAAGATGCTTTCAAAAATAACGCCATAAATAGATTTAATTTATCAATTAACTTCTATTAACTAAATCAAATAAATATTTTGCATTACAGCTTTTAGTAAAAAAAAACTGCTTCTATTGTGAGGTACACTTAGTTTGTCAGGTAGCTTTGCAGGTAGGTTTTTTTTTCTCTCCATTTTGTTCTCCACAGTTCTTCTGGATTGAGTCTGTCTCGGTATGTTCTGTTACTGAATGTGATTCCAGACAGACTGGATGATGATCAGATCTCTAAATTAAAGTGAAAAAAACAAACAAAAACTACAGACTGATTCACCTTTGATGTATCGTCCTTAAAACAAGTCAAAATCATGCTCAGTAGTGAGTGTGGCCTCTAACTGCCTGTATGACCTCCCTACAACACCTGGGCATGCTCCTGATGAGGTGGAAGATGGTCTTTTAAGGGAACCCCACTCAGACCTGGACTAAAGCATCTGCCAACTCCTGGACAGTCTGTAGTGCAGCGTGACACTGGTGTATGGAGTTAGACATGATGTCCCAGTTGTGCTCAACTGGATTCAGGTCTGGGGAACAGGCAGCCAGTCCACAGCATCACTGCCTTCGTCTTGCAGGAACTGCTGACACACTCCAGCCACATGAGGTCTAGTAATGTCTTGCATTAGGAGGAACCGCACCGGGATATGGTCTCACAAGGGGTCTGAGGAACTAATCTTGTTATCTAATGGTAGTCAGGCTACCTCTTCTAGCGAGCACATAGAGGCCTTTGCTCCAAAGAAATGCCAAACCCGTCATGCTGGAGGATGTTGCAGGCAGCAGAACATTCTCACATGTGCTCAGTGTGAACCTGCTTTCATCTGTGAAGAGCACAGGGCATCAGTGGCGAATTTGCCTGCAATGGCCTGTCTGCTGGTCTCCAGAAAGAATAGGAACTGAGAAGTGGTCTGTGGTCATCCCCTGCAGAAGCACTCCTTTATTGGGGGTGTCTTGCTAATTCTCTATAATTTCCACCTGTTGTCTATTCCATTTGCACAACAGCATGTGAAAGTAATTGTCAATCAGTGATGCATTGTGTTGTTTAAGTGTTCCCTTTTTTTTTGAGCAGTGTATATAAAGTACACAAACATACAATATATGTTTATCTAAAATATTTACATATTTATTTTATATATTTACATATTTTTTTATATATATATATTTTATATACACAAACACACATTATATATATATATATATATATGTGTGTGTGTGTGTGTGTATGTATGTGTGTATGTATGCATGTATGGGTGTATATTAAACAACTGTACACACATACTAAATTAAAATGTTTTTGTAACTTTCCTTTGGTATTAATTATTGTTTGACATTTTATGAAAATAATGATGCTGTGAATTGTTTGTTTATTGTACCAAAGCAAAGAAAAACCAGTTTGAGGTAAATGTAGAATAAATAAAATGTTAATAAACAATAAAATACTACCAAAATATAATCATGATTTGTTGAGATGTGCTGCAATTGCTTCTTTTAAACAACTCAAGACTTCCTTTTACGGTTTGCGTGATTAATTTGTCTCCTAGTTGTCAATAATTCAACACATAAATCAATACAGACGCCACAAACCATGTTTATCTCATTGCCCCCATGTATAAATGATCCTCTATTGTACTTTCTTTCCCGTTGTGTAGCTCTCGTTATAGTTTTCAGTCCAAAGACGAATGCACCAACAGGCCTTCACTGTAGAGTGTGCGTGAAACACATAGCATTTATGTCAACGGCACGACAAAAGTATGATTAAAAAAATAAATAAATTCAAAAAAGTTGCATTTGACATGGTTTTTCACGTTTACCATCTCAGAACTGATCTGTGACCCTTTTTAGGTCTCGACCCACTGATTGGGAACTACAGGTATATGATGAATGCACCTGTACAGGAAAGACAGATCTTTAAAAGCTGCAGATTTTTTAAAAGACAGGAAAGACTGAACTGTGCCAGCCTGCGAGCTTTAAAACATGCATGCAAACCCCAACAGCCACTTACAGGAAGGAGATCCATCATTTGGATACATCAAGGCACACACACACGAGACGTGCCGACCTACCTGTCTTACATATGATATCAGCCATCTGATAGCAAGACAGCTGACTCAACAACCAGGCCCGCTCTCATCTGCCATGACATCACTGGGGCTCCACATGACCCTTCCCAAGATTCCATGGGACACATAAAGCATTTCCCCTGAAAACCAGTTTGAACCGGTCGGCGGACGCAGCTCGAGAGACCGAAGCAGGTTTTTAACCCCTTGAGAGGCTGACTGGCAGCGAAAGCGGCCACACATACGCAGGAGCTTTGCCAGTGGGGGGAAGGGCCGCACGCATTCCTAAACGCACGTCTTTCAGAGATGAGGAGGAAGTGTCCGCCTCTTTGTTGCTCGCAAAATAACAACTCCCACAGTGGTCTCCATGATAAAAGGTAGTCAATAAACCAAATGACTAGACAATAGCAGCGCATATGATCACGCCGATCCAAACAGGCTCATGCAAATCTGAAAACCTCCATTCTGAAGAGAAAGTTACAGTGTCTTTTGATCGACTTGTTTGGGATTGTCAGATGACGATTTGTAGAATTTGTATTTTCACAGCAAAAATATAAAAACACAAGATCAACAAAGGCAGTAAAAACCAGCAAACAAGTTATATTAAACAAGATTTTTTTACATTAACATTAACATAACACGAATGATAACTGGCAAACGATACCAAATAATATTTAAGTGAGTTTTATACATGCATTAAAAGCAGGACGGCCCATAAAATGTTTGAGTCCGCACTCACAACTTAGGAGTCATTAGATATTTTATAGTAGAAACATATGTAGTCATCATTATAAATATCATTAAATTCCAAAAACGGAACTTTTTTTAATTGGAAGGATTTTCCGAGAATACCATTTAAATCTTTCACCTTCAAACGTTTGTTCAAATGTTATTTTTTGTAACAATTCGTGAAATTTACAAAACGCTTTCTGAGTGAAAATAGTTACAGAGTAAACCAACTATTGTTCGGTGTAACAAAACACTCATTTTTCTTGATGTACCAACTTTTAATAATGATTGAATTACTGTCCAGTGCAAACAATCGATAATCAAATCATTTTAAAAAGTACTGTATCAAATGGACCAACCTTAGAGGTATAGTATAAATATGAAAGTCAGTGGCTACCAGCAACTGTCTGGTTGCCAACGTTCTTCAAAATATCTTGTTTTGGGTCCGACAGATGAAATCAAACTTCAGGTTCAGAGCAACTCCTATGACTTCAAGTTTTATTTTTAGCTGAAGTTAACCCTTACTGAATCATTCATGGTTAGCTTCTGAATCCAATCCCTGTCACGATTCACACCCCTGTGAATCACTTCTAAATTATGTTGTTATCTTAATAGTACCTCAACTTCAGGACATTTTTTTTGTTGATGGGATCAGATATAATCGTCAATTTAAAGAAACAGTGACTGGACAGGGCTTTGCAAAGTAGGTCACCAAACCTGTGCACTGTCAATGTATACTGACAGTTAGAAATGCAGTCAGCCGAGTCCATTGCACAATCAATCCCGTTTCCATCAGCCAGAAAATCATTAGCTTAAAGGAGTCTTTGCTGTACTTAAATGATAATAAACATTGCTTTCACAAATCATCTCGAACTAAGAAACGTTGCGTCACCAGTTAATGTCATACTGAGAGCGGGGGTTGCCATGTTTTCACACCGACTGACTAGTTTAGTCATACACAAGCCACTTGTTCTGGTTAGGAAATGGATGCTTGTCTGCGAGACACGTGGATTGCAAAGCCTCATGGGAAGTGGATGGCATCAGATCTGTGCACTGCTTGTGCCTCAACAACAGGGTTTGATACGACGAACCTAAACCGTTTTTTTATAGATTCAACCCGAATATATTTCGAAGTTTTAAACGGACAATAACCAGATTAATATTTTAATAACAAACATATTGCAGGGGATTAGCCTATTTGCATCAGTGTTTGGGTTTCGCTAATCAGATTGACATCGTGAGGTCATTTAAACCACATGCTACACAGGTCACGCGTTTGTTTGTTTACTAACAATTCCACAGAACTCTGCGACATCTGCACACGATAAAGCATTAACAGCGCGACTCTGTGTATTGGATCGCCTCAGCTCTGTGAAAAACATGTCTGTTCATGCCACGCCGCGGAGAGCTGGGAGTGCGGTGACTATCCTCACAGGGCCTGATGAAGAGGAGTCGTCTGATGTAATGACCGCCCTTAGGGCGCAGATCGAGCAAGACAATAGGAGGCATCGCTAGAGCTGTACAACAACACAGCATGGTGGCAATACAACCCAAACTGGATTGGTACGTTCAGCTGCTCCACAATAAGGACGACCCGCTGGCCCAGGACAGACGGGATGGTCACTTGACTGAGTTCTAACTTGAATGTCTGATTTGTATAAGTTCTGCTTCCGGACGTTTTTTTTTCATTATTATGTAACAGATCAACAAGTAAGATATGTATTGCAAGATTTAAATTGTAATCGCATCGATAAGAATGCTTTGCAAATTATTAAGCAAATCAGTATATTTTGCCATTGTAAGCTTTGAAATTCTCTTTGTACAATTTTTTTTAAAATAAATAATAAGCACAAATTCTACATTTAAAATGTTTAGTTTATACAAATTTAAATATAAAATGATACTAAAACCCAAAAATATATTTTCTTCATAAAGAACTTTTTTCACAAATATAATAAATACTTATTGTAATATATATATATATATATATATATATATATATATATACACACATACATATATATATATATATATATATACACATACATATATATACATATATATACACATACATATATATACACATATATATACACATACATATATATACATATATACACACAAAATTACACATTTTTACTTAAATTTATATTTTCATATACAATTAAAGGCGCATGCATGAACGTGTTCAAAAAATATTTTTATTTAAAATGTTAAATTAGAATTTAATTATAATAAGAGTGCGTTTGTATAAATAAATGCATATAATTTTATGTTTTTGTGAGAACAAGAACTTAAAAACTAATTTAAAATGTTAATAAAATGATTAAATTAATTTGTTTTTGTTATAAAAATCTGAACTTTTTAGTGTGTGTGTTGGGGGGGCAGTATGTTGGCATAACAACTGAGCAGGAAAAAGCCTTACTGAATCCTCTAAAGCGCTACTGAATACGTATCAAGTTAAATTTTTTTATATAACAGCAAATTGAGCTGAACGAATACGTGTTTTTTTCAAAGTTTATTGCAAACTTTTCAAATAAAAACAAACAAAAATTAATAAAACCGACTTGTAGCCAAACGCCACAACTGGTGCCTATCTGTGTCAAAACCAGCACAACGATGCTAGTGGCTTCAATCCATTGTGAAGGCCCAAGTAAATAAAAAAGAAATCAAGTAGTCTATATGACTTTCTGGATAAGTTATAATTCCAAGTTTAACACTTTTGAAAAGCCAAGTATGATAAATATCAGTAACTCAGGGCAGCAAAAACCACTAATTTCACACAAGTCACTTCACTCAGCGATAAAAACCGGGACACGGGTCAAAATGCACTGGACTACTGCCTGAGTGTTTCCTGAGAAGGATAGAGTCGCTTTAACAGAGCTTGTCCACTTCAGAAGGACTTCCTGATTGCGTCACCAACACATTTCAGAAACCAATCAGATGATGAGCACAGAAAAACAAAGTTCCAGGTAAGTTTGCAGAGTCAAACATGCTACAGATGTTCCTCTGGATCTCTCACAACTAGCACGTCTTGTCATCCAACAATGACGAAGTGGCTGCCAAGAGGGTTGAGTCAAAGGTGCCCCTGCAGGCTCCAGTCCTGCATATCAAGGGTTAAGCCCTGCCATTTTAACACCACAGACAGATCAGGCCACGAGGGTGTTACCTAACAAAATGGACGTCGTTAACCCTGTATCTGCTGGAAGATCCACCTGGTGTGCCCCCTAGCAACAGGACGACACAGAAAGTACAGCCGATTGCTTTTCACGTGGGCACAAAGAATAACTTGTGCTGTAAGAACAGTCGCAAGCAGCCACCCCCTCTCCACACACACACACAAACACACACACACACACACACACACGCATGCACGTGCATATGCCCATCCCCCACTGTGATCTCAAACAGACTAGAGTGCAAATGTACACTGACGCACACTTATACTACACTGGCCTTCAGATCAGTTATAGTCAAATTGATAGATAAGAATAACCAGCACTTGGGCTGCACAAAAATGTGTTTAATTACAGTAGTTCACCACATACGACTTGTTGATTAGCGGGGTCAACTTGTATTTTTTGTTTTATTTTTGGCGCTGTGGGTCAATTAGCACGCTTAAACCATTTCAGAAGTCACGTTTGAGGTTACATCACTTTTAAAGCTTGACCGCTGTAGAGATTCAAACATGTGTTTTTTAACATACTGGCACAAGATGGTCTGACAAGTCACAAACGCAATCATAAATGACAAACCAAAAAGTTGCATGTTTAAATTCATCCTGTTGCTATAGTCAAATACATTTAAGCAACTGTTGTTTTAGCCAGTGCCAATTGTTGCTTTTTAAAACGGTGCTTAATGTTAAAAACAACAAACTCTATTTCAAATTCTAGAGTAGCAAATATCTAACACTTTTTTGAGACAACCGTATGTGTTAAAACTGAGTTTCTATAACTCTTTGCGTGATAACATGCCATGCAAATTTTCAATTCTAGAATTTTAAATTTTTTTTTTTTAAACGATTGAGACGAATAATGCAAATCTGCATTTTTAATGAATTTGTATGTAGTATAATCATGCAAATAATGAAATTCGCTGTATGCATGCACAGACCATTACCGTACGTTTACAAGACAATGTAAAAATTTAGTTTTGCGTAAAAACGACAACAATGTCAAAACAATTGCTATTCGCACAGATTCACGAAAATGACTTAAAACGCTGTGTCATGCACACCAGTTACAAACAGCTGTGAACATACCTATGAACCAAATATGCAATGTGTAAAAGCATGAGGTCACTTTTTTTCTTTTGCAGTTTACAGATTTTTTTTTTTTTCAAAAAATTGCATCGTAAAATGTGTTTTCAAACCATTTTCATTTGGCCAAAACACCATTGCCACATAAATGAACATTCAAAGCGCGTAAAATGCTTTTCCGCTTTTAATACAGAACACTGTCATGCAAAATGTCGTCGTAATTAGCATGCTAAAAGACAGTCAATACCTCCCCCTAAAGTACACGTGAATGATAAGATGCTACATACTTTACGTCTATGTAGGGCTGGGCGATTTAATCAACGTTTTATTAATGCGCATTTCGTCAGTAAAGCCGGTTCTTTCATTAGCGGTAAATCTCAATCAGCTATTTTTAAAATACACAGAGCCATAGATCACTGTGGAGCTACGCAATATTGTCTTCAGATTCGGAAGCGATTAATTTCTGACTTTGAACGTGAAATAGCGTAGCTGCTCAGTGATCTACGGCTCTGTTTATTTTAAAAATAGCTGATTGAGATTTACCGCTAATGAAAGAACCGACTTTATTGATGAAATGCGCATGAATAAACCGACGATTAAATCCCCCAGCACTACTTCTATGTTGTGACTCATTTCCAACTAAAACGTGTTAAAAGGGAGTAGCTAACGATTCACGACTCAAGCTCTCAAATTGACTGAAGATTTGCAATTTTAAAATGTATGCAAATATCCATATTTTGATTGCATATTTCCAACACCAATTTTTTTCATATCTTGCATTGATTAACTAGCAATGTGCACTGACAAAGCAAATACTTTTTTTTTTATTGGAAGAATGCAAACCAGCCAAATTACATTGAGCGGTTTATTTAGCTTGCTAAAATGCAGTAAAACCTTCTTGGAAAAGCTGTGAAGATCACATGCCTGACCATTTAGCTACGCAACGAGACGCATTCAAACTATCAGAGGTATTCAATTGTTACAAATTCAGTATGTATGACCAAACCCACATGGACGGCTCACCTCCGTAATCTCATTGTCAAACTTAACTAATCGGCTGAGGACTTAATTTAGATTGAAGCACTTATTTTGAATGGCAGCCGGATTCTGCAGTTAATCTCTCTGGTCTGTCGGGCCAAGAGCCAGATCTACAAGAACTGATGGGGGTGGGAACAAGTGGATCGGCCTGGTTCTGCATGCCATTTTAAATCAAATACTAAAGCGTATTCCCTCATACATGATACTTCACAAATGCATATCATTGTACTGAAAATCATGCGGCCCTGTTCGTTTTCCAAGCGATCGGATTTACTATTTTCACAAGGCGGCAATTAGACCCAGACTTACACTGAAAGACAGATCCGAGCCATATATAGGACCACAATCGTCAGAGATATTTCTTCTATACTGGGGCAAAACGCACATACAGTTAAAACAAATAAGCCCCAGTGTGTCCGAGGTGTGCGTGGACCCATAAGTCTTCGCTCCTGGATGAATACCTTAACGGTGTATTCATGTCACTACGGCACACAGAGAGTTTCAGAGTTGCCGCGTCAGCAGAGTCCAGCTTTGACACACAGCGGAAAATACTGCTGGAGAAACTCTAGAAAAGCACAGAATGAGCTTCTTGGTTCGTCACAAGCCACCTTCATACACAACTTATTTTTGCGACCCGTCTGAAGCTTAAAATATGCAGTTCATTACTCAAGACAACTTTATTTTTTCCTCTTATCGTGATAAATTAAACTTCGAGAACTTAAATTGACCGGCCTTATTTCATAGTCACAGAATGTTATCACAGGCAGTACTGCTTACCTCGCTTGTAATAAAACTAAAATCAACAGAATGGGAAGCAAAACTTAAAAAATTAAACTCACATGTTAGGTACTAAACGTTGTTGAAATATTAAAATAATTTTTACTAATAACCTATCAACTATTTAAGTGGAAACTCATAAAAAAAAATTATATTCTTAGGTGCTAAGTCAATGGTTTACAAATATTCTTTAAAATATCTTTTGTTTTGAACGTAAAGAAACTTTAGACCAACTGGTGGACAACTGACAATGATCTTTGGGTCAACTTTCCTATTATTTACAGCATTTTTTTTAGAAATAGATTTTTTGCTCTCAACCAAACCACGGTCATTGGTCAGAAATGTATTAGAGTTTAATTTAATAAACGATGCAAAATTTTGCATATTTTTAGCAAATACGTTTTTTGTTAAAAATTCAACAAAACTAAGCTTAGACCTTGATCTCCAAGAACTTATGATTGTAAACTATTCCCAAAAATACTTAAATGCCTAATTACACTAACAAAATATGCACAAAAGATCATTTCTACATAACCCAAAAACAATCCATTGAGATCAATTTAATATTACATAAGTTTTTATGAAGCCAATAAAACCAATAACCAATAAGGGTTTTACTATCTGGCAGTATACCCTTACACAACACCACACCTGATAATGACAGTCAGCTGAAAGTGAAACGCTCCAACCCTAATACAATGGTATGTACTTTTGGTCTACAGCCAAAACAGAAGCGTCTTTCAAAAAAAAGTGCCCTTCGTTTTACACACTTAGCTATGTCTCCAGCATTCTTCCCCTGACTTTCCTCCTCTGACGTTATCAGGAAGTTGAGATTGAACCGCGAGAAGAGCTCTCTAGATTGCAGTGGCCATGTGTTGGTCTCCAGCCCCTCCTGTTTACCACGGGCCACCATCTCAGACACAGCAGCCCTGATGTTGTTTCTCAGGTGCATACGAATAGGTTTCTAAAAATCCCAAATAGGACATCCCAGCCCTCATTTCTGCTAAATATACTCCGCTACAAAACTATTATTGTTCAACAGATCTCTCATGGAGAACACAGCTGGTCTTCATGCTTGTCCTTGGCGTGGCATGAAATTCGGAGAGACATGCCCGTTACGACTCACTCAAGAGGTGCCAAGTGGCTTAGCTGGTTGCCTAATAGACGCTCAACATGGTACGCCAAAATTCGACAACACCCGGCGCATACTGACATGACATATTGAGATGTTCTTGCTCGTAGGACCAAAATCCAAGCATTTGCAAGAGTTTGATTATGTGCTATGATTATGCTTCTTGTGACACCAAGCCCGTCCCACCCAATTTATTTACAAAAAGCCACTCAAGTCATTCTTGAGACAAAACTTAAGCCACCACACCCTCGCAGACCAACCTTGAACTACACCTCAGCTCCACCATGAGAAACGGCTCAAGTATTTCAGAAGGACCGTGATATCACGCCTCATCAAAGCTGACGAACAGTGGACGGTCAGTTACACTTTCACACCAAAGTCCAAAGTCTAAACTAAAACGACTTATTTTCAAAAGCCACACAGATGCTTAACACATCTCAGGTCAGGATGTGGACGTTCAGTGGGTTTAAACAAGATAGCAATATTAAACCGAACTTATTTGAGTAATGGACACAGCATTCATTTGCTCAAAAATACAGTTATACTGTAAAAACATTGTTACAATTTTATTGTTTTGTTCTTCTGATGCAAATCTGAATGTTCTTTTTCTTCAGAAATCATTTTAATATAATGATTTCCTGTTCAAGAGATGGTTTTTAAGCATTTTTGTGGAAATCTTTTCTGGATTTAGCATTTATTTGAAACGGTAATAAATGTCTTTACTGCCACTTTTGATGAATGAACTGCATCCTTGCTACAAAAACATCACTTAAACTTAACCCCAAACCTATGAATGTAGACATATAATCTATATTTTGTAATTCACGCCGCTTATGACAACCCATTCAGATGTTATCAATTGCAGGACAACTAGCCTAAACTAGAGAAACTTTGAACTCCGCCCTTGGTTTTGGTATTGACGACTTATATGTTACTACTCACTAAAAACCATGCCAGCTTGTTTAACTGTTAATGGGATGGTGCCTATAAGCACAATAAAGACACGTTAACTCTAAACCCACTGAAATGTCCATATACAGGGCTCACTGTAAACGAAAATTGAGACGGTCTCGGTTTCACATGAACACTTTTTCATGGCTGGTGTAAATATCACATGACCAGTTTGTCCTCTGAAAAATGATGTCTGTGTCAAAGGTCCATAAAAGAAATAATGTAAAATGTGTCTTAATAGAGATACCACCACCATAATTGGTGCATATTATGAAATTATTATTTAGACGGTTCATTACAAGTCATGATAAAAACACATTTGTGGGAAACCCAGAGCATCATTTTGATATCTAACTTATTGGTTTGCATTAAAAAAAATAATGAACTGTTAAATGAAACTAAATAAAACGAAAGTTGCCATACAGTGTTTTTTTTTTTTTTTATACATTTTGCATTATTGTTTTTTACATTTCTATTTACCAACTAAGCAATTCCAACTCTGGTTTTCCACTAATTAAGGGCAGGTATAAAACACATGTATATAACCCTATAAAATACACAATTCAGTTCAACTGGACTGTTCAAGTGTTCAAATAAATGTGTCCAAAACTAGGCTTGAATACAAGACGAAACGTGTCAATTTAACTACCCACCACTCTGAACCTGTTTACATTTCTATGCATTAGTCCAATCCAATCATAATAAAACACTGACTGTCAAATGATCTAAAGATAAAATCCAACATTTCCTAACTACTTGTGTTTAAAAAGGAGTTTGAGCTTAGTAAAGCTCAGTGGCAACAAACCAGCTCTTAAATAAATAAAGCCCGGTGAGTTTAGTGCTGAGGAAGCAAAACTAGTTAGCTAACCCGGCTAACATCAGCTAATGCTGACTAACTCATCAACTCCAATTAGCAGGCGAGCTAAATGACTAGTTTATTTTGCCCAAACTGAAAACAATTGACAAGTTACTTCTCTAAAGTTAAGTATTACATCGCACTGTATCGGTATCGAAAGAGTTAGACGGAATCAGTCACATTTATTTGATGAAACGGATGGTTAAGTTTGTAAATCCTCTGTTTAACTCAACAGTCCAGTTGCTAGCAAAGCTAATGTGAAGTCAAAACACTCTGAAAACGTCCAGTTATCACTCAATCTCTCTTTGTATGAACTTACTGGGAAGATGAAACGCTTATTGGTCTTCCGAGGGCCCTCCACGCGTCTAGTTGTTGTTATTTACCCTAGTATTTTCGGTGTGAAACTATCCCGGGGATCCCTCTCTGTCTATCTGCCCTGCCCGCTGCCGCTCCGGTCGCCAAATAAAGATCCTCGCTGCCTACACATGGACCCGAGTCACCGAACCGCGCATGCGCAGTGAGCACTGGCCCACATCAAGAGGACATTTACATGAGGAAGAGCATCCTCCTAACGTTTTAATTTGACAAATATTTAGTATGGTAACCATAGCTTCACACTTAATACCAGTTACTATATGTAAAGCTGCTACTGTCCTTTAAAAGACTTCTCCTGTTGTTGTTGTTATGTATGCTAATGGTCAGACAGCACTAAATGTTACTGTAATTTAATAACCTATTAAATAAATTAATAACTATTAAATTAAATTAAATTAGTTTAAAAAAAGTGCATGACTATAAAATTGAAAAATAAAAAATGAACATTAAAAACAAACTGGATTATGTGAATTAAAGAGTGTGAAATTACTTAATAGTTAACAAATCCATACATATTTAAATTGTTACACACACATTTTAGTTTAAGCACACACACATCTCAATTGTACCATAATTTTCTCTTCTGGATTTAAGTTACTTACCTGAACAAATATAGGATGTGGAATTTTTTTTTTTTTACAGAAAATGACATTCATTTGACATTGTATGAAAAAAATGAATAATAAAATAATTGAAAATATTTTATTACGTATGAATATAAATATTTTCAATTAAAATAACCAATTACCATGGCAGGACACAACATTTACGTTTTGCATTATGGGAAATCAAATCTCATGCTACAGTTTCAGTGAAGTTTTAAAATAATGTACAGTGATTTGTACAGACATATTTGAATCATAAACACACAGTTCTAGAAAGCTCCAACATAATATGGCCATTTTTTTAGCAACCAATTTTTTTTTAATCTTGTGTTATTGTTCGCTTTCAAAACTGCGGGACAAAAAGTTATATTCCACCAGGGGGCGCTGTATGGTTCACAAATGTGAATTCTCCATTGCTCTTCATTCAAATTGAATTCAACTTTTTCTTATTGTAAACATGTCTGTACTAAATAGTATAATCTTTTAAATATGTTCAAATTTTAAATGCATACTAGTAGCTGACGTGAAATTATAATCCTTCCGCAAAATATCAAGAAAATATATATATATATTTATTTTTACTGTAATCGCAAACGACTGTGATTGGTCCATCCTCAAGAGCGCTGAGAAAAGTAACAGCACCAACGATGACTTCGCAGAGCAGGCTCTAACTAAACGAGTTACTTTTAGGTCTTACAAATAATGTTTTAGATCATATTTATAAACATACCAAGCCCGTCAGCTTCCTGAAGTTGTTTCCTTCTGCCTTGAAGAGGGCGGTTATGACCCAGGTAGAGCTCGGGGTCCGGATGTATCTCTGTGGGCTTTTTATCGACGAAATGAAACGAACACACGTAAACTCTCTTTGGAGGGTTTTTTAATTTCAAAGCCGCAAGCCAAGCCTGTTTCCTCTCCTCTTTCGTCGGCATACAGTATAAAGCATACGGCGCAGGGCACGGACATTCATTCCTGATCTTTTGATGTTCAACACAGATGTTTTCCTGAAAACTCATCAGTTTTTTCGAGTTGTTGTAGCATCCCGACACAGCACACGTCGAACCGGAGCTCATGGTAAACCCTGACACCTCAAGTTCGCGTCAAAAAATGAGTTTTACACAGACCGGAAGCAGAACACCGGCAAACGGAAAGCAAACTTAATGCGTATTCGGTAGTCCAGGCATATTGCATGTATTTAAAATATGTAAACGTGTATACATTTACAAAGTTTCAGGTTGTTTTTACGAGTACTTAACTTTAATGTCGTTGTTTCAGCTGTGGTTTGGAATTAAACTAAATGCTTTTACATGTGCTTTTAAAGTACGTCAACATCCCAAAGGATTTTTCCAAATGAATGTTTCATCTTATCATGGCTCACAAAACGCTCTTATTTAACGTGGGTTAGCCTATATTATATTATATTGTTATAATAAAAATATACAATAAGAATCAAACCAGAATCCACTGGCCTGTAAAATACTATGCAGTCAACCTATCAAGATTGAATCGCTTGTTTAGACATCTGGTGACATCTGTTGGTTGTTTTGAGGTACAGCAGCTCATTTTTATGTACAACCTGATATTTCAATGTAAATAAATGGATGTAATATACATTGCATTGCAATGTTACATCTCAGAAAATAAGTAATGAGTTAATAAATAGCAGTCGATATTATTTAATAACGCTATATTGATAAAGATACGAACGAACGTAGATATATTCTAGGCCTTTATAAATAAAATTAAAATTTTACTAAGCATGCGCGTAACACGAGAGATGAGTTAATATCTTAGTGATTGGTGAAACCATTAACCTAGAAATATGGCAAACTTCTTAATAATCCTAAACATAAATTGGAAGATTAGGTTTTAAGTTGCAACACAATCTCAAGAACAATTCGTACGTATTGGTACAAGGTGGACAATTTCTGCCAATTCGTACTAATACGTACGATTTGTCCAAACCCCAGTGACGGGTAAGTTTAGGGGCGGGGTTAGGTGTACGTCATTCATACAAATTGGCAACTCGTAGAATACGTACGTATGAGCCACATCGTAAAATATGCACGAATTGAAGTGAGACTGGTTGGTTTTAATGGGTTGGTAGGCTAGTTATTAAAGGATGCATAAATGCTTGCTTTACATTAGCTTATATATTGGCTGCAATATTAATAAGATAAAAGTTGAACAATGGGGCTTTTATTAGTACAAAACAAATAAAGTATTAACTATTTTTTGAGGAATGTGTAATTAATACATTTGGGGAAAAAAGCTAAATGTACAACTACGATCCCTACTTATATAGTATTTAGTAGTAAATTGTAGATACATCTCAAATTTGACTTGGGACGTTTTCTTAAAGAGATGGCGTCCTGCTTTCACATCACTAGAGGGAAGCAGAGGTTAAAGTATCTTTACATTGATCAGCAAAGACTGTAGTTGTAAAAATGTTCATCTAATTAACTAAATCTTATATTCTATAATATAACAGTTGGGTAACTTTAACCTTAATAAGGTTACACACTATAGTAAATGACGGATGAAAAGGAAGCTGTGACGATGGACTTTATAAAGATCCTAGATCATGTCAATTTCTAAATTGTTTATGAAGTCTATTGAAATGCTGTTTTCAGACAGACGTTTCGTGAACTGATGTGTTAAACTGTAGGACAAAACGTCGCTTTTTCAAAAATTAAGCATGGGGCTACTCTAACAGGACACGTTGTGATAGCCATTGCCACTAGGTGGCAGGATAATAAAGTATTTTAAAGAGTTGATTTTATTCTGGCCTGAACTTGACCTTGACAGAACAATGTATGTGCCCTTTAACTGAAATGCGTTAACAAATTCCAGCGGTGTTTATATATATAGTTTTGTATTGTAACATTCAAATTTGTTTGAATTTGTTAGGATTCAAATAAAATCAGCATGATTTTTAATTTTAACGATAAAGATAAAACAAATAGCTTGAATATCAATATTTTCAATTACCAAAGTAAATTTTGTATACAATAATACCCAAATTTATATAAAATATATGATTATCGAAATAAAATTTAGTTTTTCCTCTTAAATATATGATAAATGTTGTTTTATCAAAGAAAAATATATTTAAAAATATATATATTTATATTTATTATTCGTCTTTAACCTTCCACCAGATCCCAGATTGTGTTTTGAATCATAAAGTTTATTTTGAATTATTGCTGCCCCTCAGTTGTGAGTGATAGTGCCACATCACCTTCTCCTGAGGCCTGTTAATTAATCAGCTCAGTGGGCGGAAGCTGAAGATGAGAAACTTCTGCCTGTCCTGAACTTCCAAGCTGCTTGTTTTTCTTGCCAGTCCCGCCTGAACTCAGACGTTGCCATAGGTACCAGGGAGGGGTATGAAATCTCATTTGCATGTATTTAAGCAAAATCCGAGAGACGTTTAGAAGTCACGCTGAGCTTCAGGCTTGTACAAAGAGAGAAAGCGGTCAAAAAACACACTTTACGGCTTCCTGGTTCAAACAAACGCGGCAGTGTGTGTTGTGTGCGAGCGACGGCCCATTATGGCGGGTTTGGCAGCTTCACAAGCATCCACCTTCCAGAAATTGTCGCCACATTAAAATGCCCCGCACGACATTATGGGAAGTCATGAATAGCCTTGTAAAAAAAATAAAGGCAGGGGGAAAAACGAAAAAAAAAAAAAATCAAAAACATACACATGGCAAATGCCATTTCCAAAGAGATAAAAAAAATATTTTACAGGGCCTGCTTTTTCACACTTAGCCGCTAACCTGCATCTACCCCTGCTTTCGCCTTCCCTGCGTTTCTACAGTCTTGTTAATTTTATATGAAAGAGCATATTGCCACTTATCAGCGGGTGGTGCAGTAAAAGCGTTTAGGGTCAAAGCATGAACCGTGATTGGTTCTTCCATTAGAAGAAGCGTGCAGCCTGGCTTTCCTCTCAGCCAATCAGATGCGCTCCTCGCGCCATTGTTCCAAATGTTGGTGGTCTGCATTCTCTTATTAGACTCCCCTTATGATTTGACAATAAATGGCACATAATTGAAGCTCCTGAGTGACCCTTCCTCTGCAATTTCAAGATTACAGACTACAAGACTTGGGAAAAAATGCACCTCTCTTTGATTCAAACTCGCCATTTGATGTGGGCTATTAACAAGCAACTGGATAAATTCAGGAGAACGAAATAAAATGAAAAAATTGTGTTTAAAATTTTTGCTGCTGCTAATAAAAACGTAAATGTCCCTTAAAATGTAATTACGGGATTTAAATACCAAAATATATGATATTCATAAGTTCAACGGCAGGCTTTTGATATAACATAAATTAAACAATCGTAGGCTGCATAATAAAATTTTATAAAACACAATTCTTGTCGGTCCTGAATTCTGATTGGTCACCGATGTGATACTTCCGTGCTAGTTTGACAACCTTCTATTTGGTCAGGAAGAATGACATTGAATTAATAAATAAGGAAATAACGTTTTAATAAAAAATATTGTGCTTTATATTTTATTAAAATATTTTATTATTATTCTATTTTTCAATTAAGGCCTGCTGAATAGTGAATGTGAATAGCGCGCGAATAATCGCGTTTGACGATACAATAATTATCCCAACTGTAAACACTAACACGAATTACTAACGCGTATCCACACATATTATTAGCTAGCGGGGAAGAGTTTGTCATAAATATTGAAAACTCACGCACAAGTGCACTGAGAAGAGTGCTATACGGAGACATGTATGTATATGAACCCCGGGGGTGCGGGGTCTGACTGGTTTTGCATTAGAAAAGACGAGGTCCTGTGAAAGTTCTGCTCCCTGTGTGTGAATTCAATAGCTCCAGCATGGTTAGCATGACAAACTGCTCTTCAAGTTCACAGAGTAACCTCCCCCGTCCCCGCGCGCAGACACACGCAAACACCCCCCCCACACTGCTGACCCGCCACCCGCCCTCTCGTTCATTCTCAAGTCTATTTCAGACGAGTCAAAGGGCATCTTAGTTCTGAAATTTCAATAATGCTATCTGCTGGGGATGAAATGTTTTTTAAGGTCATGATTTTCTCATCTCACAGTTCAACCTGAAGACGCAACACTATTTATCTAGTCGAAACGTACTAGGACAATGAATTGTGGATTAACTATTGTGTCCACGTGATATTTCTGTGTTTATTATTATTTTTGTCTTTTACTGTAATGCAAAATTGCAAAACGTGCACAAAATATAACGCACGAAATGTATTATTTTAGTATTTGAATTATGACTTTATGATTTGATGTTTGTGGCCTTTTTATGATTTCGTTATTTTCTGTATTCATATTTAATCTCTTGCTTTGATTTATGGTCCATATGACTAGTTATATGCAACTTCTAATTCTTCTGAAAATCAACATTCATTTTTTAAACCCTGCCTGTTATTTTCATCTCTTTAGTAGAAAACAATCATCACCACAGACTGCTTTTTAAACACTGTATATATTTAAATATATATATATAATATATATTATTTATTTAACCACCACAAAGAGGAAAGAAGCAGAAAAAGTCACATTATAATCATCATTATTATTACTAAACAGTAAAACTAAATAAATGCATTTATTAAACATCGTAAACAATTACAAATAATTTCATTAAATATCAGCATCAACTAAATGGAAAAAAAATCTTATTGAAACAATTCTTGGAGAAATTGTTGACGGCTATTTCAACTTCTAAATTCATTACATAACATACAGGTAAATTCAAACTAATTTAAAAGGACATTTTCACCATACACCAATAAGTTCATAATCGTATTTATATTATCGTACCTGGTTTTAAACGCACCGATTTTAGCAACTAACAATTCTGTATGTTTTTTGACATGAAGAAGCCTAAATGTAATACGACGCAACAGCCAAAGGATGCAGGACTTCACAGACAAGCTCCCTCCTCACCTTTCCCGACAAAGGCAGTGAACGTCTTGGCAGACCACCAAGAACTGTTTTAACCGGAGCTGCTCGTCCAGGCTGTTTGAGCTCTGTCTCTGGGCAGAGGATGGCCGAGGGAGGGGTGACCAAAGGGACAAGAGCTGCCACCCTAATCTCTCCGAAAGAGGCTTGTTCGGTGTGGGTTTATCCCGTTGAGAGTAAGGGAATCTGCCATGCTCAGTAAGCATGTATATCAGGCCATCTCATGGCTCAATGGGCGCTCCATGGGTGGCCCCTCCTGGTCAATACCACCATACCCTCTGCCGGACCGGCCCAGATTAGGATAATCTCTCCTTCTCACTTTCTTTCAGGCCAAAGTCTGGCCTCCCGGCGGCTGAGTCACGGCCAGGGTGGCTAGGCCCTGATCCCGGGTCAGTGTGGCTGGGTGACCGAGGGCCAGATTTCAGTAGGTGCATTGGAGCGCACTGGACCAGCGCTTGAGCTGACAGTTAAAGGAAAACAATAGGAAGCAGGACTGATGTGTGTGTGTGGTAACTGGATTCCTCAGGTAATGAACACTTTCTGGCTGAGCGAGAGCTCACTGTTTCTGACTCAGTTTGAGAAAAGCTGACAAAAGGCACTTCTGACATAAGATACAAAATTATTTTTTTTGATGAATAGGATGCAAAACTTTTTTCTTTTGTGAGGTAAGGTGGCATTTGATCTTATGAAAATGCTTATTGTCAACTTGAGGTCAGGTCAAAAAATATAATACGGGGTGGTTTCCTTTCTATAAATGTCACGCGAGTTACTAAAAACATTTCTAAACATCTCAGATTATTACTATTTTTTTAATGTTCAAGCAGTAACAAATGTAAAAATGCAGATTTTTTGATATTCATTGTGAAATATTGTTATTTCACAATAGTGTGTCTTGCGCCAGTCAATCAGTAACAGGGTTATTCATGACAAAATATCAAAATAATCACACAGATATGAAGACCACTTTTTCTCAGGATTTATTTAAACACTTGTATATTAAAAACAAGGCAGTTCAGCAGAAAATGGTTTGCAGTGAAGCAAATGAAAGTATCTGTAACTATTAATGTATATAAATATCTATCTGTCAATGTATACAAACATCTGCATGTCTATATGAATATGAAGAGTGTCCCTTTGCAAAAACAGATAGCTCCATTTTTAACAATTTTCAAAAATCATGTTTATCATTGATTTTGCATTCCAATCTCAATCATACAGGGTTAAGCCAAAAATAACTAACTCACCCAATAAAACAATAACAACATGACAGCATAATAAAACAGGATTTTTGTAACATTTAAAAAAATGGAGTTATCCTTTTTAAAATAAACTCTCCAGCTATGTCTATATCTGATTATCTAACCATCTGAGTATCTATATATCTGAATGTCTATCTATAAAAATTTCCATCTGTCTGAATATCCGTCCAGCTATATGCATATCTATCTGCACATCTATCCATTTGAATATCCTACCATCGAAATACATATCTACATTTCTGCAATGGAATATCTATAAATACAAATATCCATCTGTATGAATATCTGTCCATCTATATGAAATATCTATCTGAATATATATATATATATATATATATATATAAATATCTATCCATCTATATGAATGACTACAACCGAATATCTGATATAAATATTTGAGTCCCTATATATCTGAATATTTATCTGTATGAATGTCAATACGTCTGAATACCTATCCATCTATATGAATATCTATATATCTGAATATCTATTCAACTATATGAATATATATCTAAATATATATA
>JAUCNO010000460.1:7988178-8012749 GCA_032353835.1 Enteromius viviparus
TTACAAGGCAACTGTTCTCATTTTCAGAGTTTAAAAAAAAACATTTTATTTCTCATTTTATTACGTGTCAATCATTTCATTACTTTTAATACTTACTGTATTTTATTTTAGGTATTTGTTAATTTTTTTTATCACAGCTCTATATAAACTAACTAAATTAATTTTTAATTGTTTTGGTTAACAATAACAGCCCTCCTGTATTGTAATAAAATTGAATATTTTAATAAATAATATAAAAATCTCTACAGAGTCTCTTTGAGTAACTGGCCTATTTAGACCACTAGATTCAATGTTATTTGTCTTATGCATGAATAAATTAATAAGGCGTAATTCTGCAGTTGCGTACCTCTGTATAAATCAACATTTGCAAAAGACTAACAGTGCTAAATTATACATGGTAACTGTTGGTAGCATTAACTACAATCCAGTCATATATCTGGGAGGTTAAACAGGCAGTTCTAATCAATTATTAATACGAAAATGAGCCTCGGTTCCTTAGAGGCAGAGTTCATCCAGAAATTAAATCACATCTTTGGAAGCCTGTAGAAATCCACAGCGGAACACACACAAACAGACATTTAGTAGAATGTCAAGGCTGCTCTTCTCCATGAAACGAAAGATTAAAAAGGCACTCAAGTTATATTTGTCATGTGTGTGTGTCATGATTTCAAGGTCTAATACTAATATTACTAATAGCTTAGAATGCTTTCCTTTGAAGCAAATCAGACTTTTTAAACCGAGCTTAGAACAGGCGCATTAAAATTCACAGAAAAGTGGCAAAAAGATGGTTATGTAACAGGGCTCTAAGAGTTTCAACATCATCAAAACACATCCACTGGGAATTAGGCGAGCCGTACTGTACATCTGCTCAGGTTACTGAGAATGATGCCAGTCTATGTGACACACTCCCACACACCCACTGTCACTTTCGGACGCTGGTTGTGAATCCGCTGCCTGTTTAATTACAGAGCGGTGGCAGACGTGCCATGGATCAGAATGTCTGTGTGGGATGTGTTCAAAGAAACATGGCTTACAGTATCGTTTAGAATTCGGAGGCTCCTATAACAGATCTTCTACAACACACTAATCTGATCCGCATGTCATTTTTCGTTAAATGGCAATCAAGAAACGGAGCAAGACAAGCGAAACATGGGCAAGCGGCCCGTTCCAGACCAAAAAGGCTAACAGTAAGAGCATATGAAAGATTTAAAGCACATTATTACAGACGCAAGGAGACACTATTCATGCTCTCAGTCCCTAATATAATCAATCTAAGGTTGTACGCAATATACATGAAGTAAAAATAAACTCTAGTTTTACTGAATTTATTCATTTCTGTTAATGTTCATTTCTATATCCACATTTGATATGAATAAAAAACTGAAACATGATAATCACAAATGTTAACATTAAAATAACTGTTAAAAATAATAATTAATAAATGAAGGTGTCATTGTGCCTAATGTCAAAAACTAAAATATTAAAATTGTGTTACTTTAGATATAAAAATAACTGCTAAATAAAAATATAATAATATTAATAATCATAATAGAATAAAAATAAACAAAAATTGTTACTGACATAAAAATAACTCCAAAAATAAAATAAGATAAATAAAGGTTCAGATAAATTGGGTTCTAGTCAGTTTTATATATTTAAAAAAATAAAAATAAAATAAACGTTCAGATAAATGTCATTCTGTCATTTTTTATACCAATTTTATTTTTTATTTTTTTACATTTTTACCAATAAACAACTGCAACCAACGCTTCATTTTGAAGGCTAAATGTTCCTTTGTGCCTATTTTTTAAAGGAAAATATCACAAATGTGTTACATTTTAACATTATTACATATTAAACATAACATATTAAAGATTTTCTTAATAAACTAAATACTGTAAAGGAAACCAAAGATTTTTAAATAAATAAATAATAAATAAATATAATTAAAATATTTAGAAATGAGAATAAGTATATTTAAAATTAATATATTAATCTGTGCATCAGAAATTATTTTAATATTTTTAATATGTTAATTGCTATGTCTATTCATCTGTCAATTTAGACCACATAATGATTCAGAAATATATAATTTTCCAAAAATATTACTGTTTTATTTTAGACATATTTGTATCCGACAGTTCACTCATTAAATGTGGATGGCGACCACGGCAAAGAAAACGACACCTGTAATGCTGTCTATTCATCGAGAAGGATTTGAACTCCAAAGCCATTTGACAACTGTACAGTAAACACAGTTAAAAATAGAGATATCATACATCAAAGCAGATCCCAACAGAGCCGGTGAGCAAACTAAAGCTCCATTTGGAACATCAAGGGAACACACCCCTGAATCCTGACTGCATTTGAAACACAGGTGCATTCACAACACTGATGCAACTCGTTTGTAGAGTCAACAAAACTGTACATTTTACAAAAATAACTAGATAAGTAAACCAACAAAAGAGTAAGTTATTAGGCTATAATAATAATAATAAAGAACCATTATAAAGAGAGGACACTCCTACTTTATCCATTTCATACCGAAACAATACAGTTCGGCTTCGGTTGAATGAATACATACCAATAATAATAATAATAATAATAATAAACTCCATTGGGGACGAATAGGCTATATAATCAATTATTGATCACTGATCAGATTGAATCTCGTTTGTAAAGCATGCATTTAAATCAAAAGCAGCATCAAATGACAACGTATCTTAAAGACAATTACCTATTTAACCCTAATTTTCATTCAATATATTAAAATATTATATACAATGCATAACCAACAGCTAGTATGCATCCATGCATGAAATAATACACTTACCTCCAACACACAGCAGTGACATCTCTCTATTTATTATTATCCTCGCCCTTTTGCGCTATTTTAGATAATTAAACTGTTACTAAAAGGATTTAAGGATTTTTCTGACGCTGAGAAACCTCCCTTCCCGTTATCAAATTCTACCCCCCCAAAAAATACAAAGGCAACAACAGCTGCTATTCCGAATGCTCCAGATTATTATTCGAGTCGAGGGTGTTTTAGCCACCCTCTCGCCGTAAACCGCTGTTATTCGGGCTATGTGTGATTATCAGCGCGGTTTTTCAGCCGCTCGTAACGCGACTCACAGCCATCTTGTTCAGCACCGCCGCCGCGAGGAGAGCTACTACCGTGACGTCACGGCCCAAGCTGCTCACGCGAGCGATGCTGTGACAGAGGCAGAGCACGCGGACGCCCCTCCGCTCCTTTCCAGCTATTTAACCCAGGATAACCCTTGGGCTTGGAGAACTTTTAAAGAACGGTTGGCCATTACATAGTTATTATATAGTTTGAATTCATAAATGACGTAGAAATGAAGAACTGGGGTTCGAAAAACTCAAACGTTCCGTTTTAATCTGTCGAAAAACCTACTTAAAGGCATAGTTCACCCTAAAATGGTTATTTCCAAAAATTCTTCAAACGATGACATAATGTTCCTAACTCGTATGATTTATTATTTCTTCCGTCAGACAGAAATTAATTGTGACTGATGGCCTTTGACTCCTTTTAATTTGTCAAAAAAGATGCTATGAAAGCGAATGGTGACTATGGGTAACATTATGTAACATAGACTTTTATGTAAATTTTGTTCTAATTTAATGAGAATATTAAATAAATTAACGCTACAGAGGAATTTCTACTGAAATTGTCTTTCCAAAAACGAATTTGCTATTATAAAATTGGATATAAAATACTAATCATTCTTTTTTTTACTAATTTTATGACTCACATTCGTTTCGGCTGCACTCAGTAAGATTAGATTTTCAGGTATGTAGGAAAATTTTATTAATTGTATATACAAAAGTAATTCAAAAGGATGTGTATTTTTTTTATCAGGTGAACACTCCCTTTTTTCCGCAGATTATAGTATTTTTCTTTATACTATGGCCAATGTCACCCTCTACTGGATAAACATAGCACTAAAGGCTGAATAACGCAATGGAATCATAAAACAAAAACAATTCTTGACAGACTTTATTAGCTTTTTTTTTATATTAAAATAATCGATACAAAAAAGAAGATCATTCAAGTACATCACCAAAGCAGTGTAAACTCTTGACACCTGAAATATTTAATGCTAGAATTCATCACCCTTTGCAATGCCAACTGACTTACAGTTCGTTCAAAAGGGAATGCAAAGAAAAACAAACATTATTAAGGAATTTTAATTCAGAAAACATAATGATTAGGAATGTTACTCAATGTTTAGAGCAAAATTCATGGTGCAATCCTCCTTGCAATCCACAGCCCTGTGCAGCAAGGCCAATGTAAAACACTGCACTTTCCATTTCATTACAACTTAGTAAAGACAATATTGTTTTGTAAATTCATAGCATGCCTTTAAACCGTGCTTTCTGTGATTCTAAACTGACTAAGTCTTTGAAATGAGCTGCTGTAACTGTCAAAACAGTAATAATATAATGCCTTCTATTACATGTCAATGACTTTAGAATCTGCCAGCACCAGTGTTACAAAATTGGCGAGTAAAAATATCCAATTAAACAGTATGGCCCATTACACCCTGAAAGGCAGAGAAATCATAGGTAGAGCATAGAGATCCCAGGTCTTCCCAATGCTTGGGGCATTTAGATCCACCACAGACATGTTTTCAAAGCTTCTCACTGGAGGGAAAGAAAGAAGGAAGAACCAGATCAATTCACAGTGTCATAATTCATCTCCTTCAGCATAGGTGTGATCTTATGCAGAGTAAGCATCGTTACCTGTCGAGGTGAGCTAAGAGCTCCTGTAGCTTGATGACTAAGGAGCGATGCTCATGCGGCCTGCTCTCTAAAGCACTACTCAAGCGACTCAGGTACGAGTCCAGCGTTCCAATCGATGGCGTCTCGCCTGTGCCTGAACAAAAAAAATAAAGCGGTTTGCCCCATGATCCAAAAAATAATCTATCGTGGGGTACTGGTAATATGGGCACAGTACAGTACTGACCTGGCAAAGGCACAGTGGCCAGGCTGTTGACCAGGGTCTGTTTGATGGCCTGTAGGTGGCGCTGTAGAGCTTGTGTCCGAAGCTCATCCTGGCCCAGCTCAGCCTCCAGTCGCTCTTTAGCACTGAACATGTCGGCAATGTGCTTCTGGAGAACCGCATTCTGCTCTTCGAACTCCACATTGGCCTTGCGCAGTCTCCGCAGCTCAGCTTCCCGCGCTGGGAAATACACAAGCTTCAGAATATAGCTTTTCATGTTGACGGTGTGTGTATTGTTGGGCTGGCACTGTACATAGATGCATCGCGAATCGAGAAATGATTCAACATCGATTCTGAGATTTTTCCTCTGGTATCGTTTCTGAGTTTAGTTTTGAACAACAGATGGCGCTGCGTGCTTTAGAAACAGCCGTACTCTGCTTGTGGCCAAATCCTTACACACGCTCGAACCTAAAATAATCATTCATAAAGTTCGCATTCTGAGCTGAGGTGACATTACATGACTCGGATGAAAGCACACGCGCTCTTCAGTGTGCATCTGTAGATCATCTGCTGTTAAAATCTATCTCAGAATCGATTCCAGAGGAATCACAATGCATTCTAAAAATCTCGAAAACGATCCTCGAATCGATTCTGCTGTTTATTGTCCCAGCCCTAGTGTACTGCCCTACCTACCTTTGTTTTGGTCTAAAAATTCTTCTGTGAAAATAGGGACGTCAAATCTGGCTGTTAAGTCTGAGTTCTGAAAGAAAATGTCTTCATGAGGCAGGTTGCAAGAACATTTACCACGCTTACAAATTTCTACTTAAGGAACGAGTGGAAATTCAGGCTTTGTTTGTGTGCTTACCTTAAAACCTGCAGAGCCTGAACTGTTGGCGTTGATAATGACAGAAGTCAGCTCCTCTGTAACACAAACAAACGATTCGGTTTAAACCAACAATTGCACGATTTCTAATATTTTAAATAAAAAAACAAGCATTTTTACCTCTCTTAATTCTCTTATCCTGAACTTTTGCACATGTGATCTGATAAGCTTCACTTTTTTGATACTCCCTGAGTTCTCGTGCGTACTGCATTTTGTCCCTTTCGGCTTCGTCTAGGTACCGCTGTTTAAAAAACAAAAACAAAACACTATTTCATCAGAATGATGACGTTACAAGGAATGTTTTAGAAACTTGCTGGCTATTACTCATTCAAGATGCAGAAGAGTTTGTTTTTTTACCACAGGATAAAGAAATGTATCACTTCTTCACCAATGGATGCTCTGCAGTGAATGGGTGCCGTCAGAATGAGTGTCTGATAAAAACATCACAATAATCCACAGTACAATTAATGTGCCGTGAAGTGAACATCTGCAGGTTTGTATGAACAACAAATCCATCATTAAGGCTCTATCATTTCAAACTGGCTAAAATAGGAGCCTAAAACTTATAATAATGCTTCCTCTCGTGAAAAAAAAATCCACCCTCTGTTGTTCTCACATCAAAAATAAACCAAAACATATTTCTTTCGAACTGTTTATATTTCCTTCTTAATTTAGATGAGACAACTTTTTCAATTGAAAAAAAATATGTTATCTCATATTTGACAAGATTGGCGTTATTTGTGGATTATTGCAATGTTTTTAATCAGCTGTTTGGACTCTCATTCTGATGGCACCCATTCACTGTAGAGGATATAATGGTACATTTCTCCAAATCTGTTCTGATGGAGAAACAAAGTCATCTACATCTTGGATGTCCTGAGGGGGAAAACAAATTTTCGTTGTTGGGTGAAATAATCTTTTAAAAGGAAACATCTAGACAGTCATTTCACACACATAAAAATACCTGTTTATCATGAGGAGCCAGACGGCTCCATTCTGCTCCGAGTCTCTTGGTGATTTCTGGAAAGGGGAGATCAGGATGAAGTGCCCGGATGTGTTCCCGTCTCTCATTCAAGAAACGCACGTAGCCAGTAACCGGAGCCTTGGGGCCATTTGGTAACACCTTCTTTCTCTTCTTCCCTTTTGGCCAGCCTCGCTTTTTTACTGGCTGTGAAGTCGATTGGTTCTGCAACAAATTGATAGGAATCACATTTGGGAAGGGTATATGAGGAAAATATGAGTGCGCTTGACTACGCTGACCACAACACCTTTTACAATAATTCAGTTACATAACTAAAGTCCTCTGTGATTCATGATAGACATGGTTATTGAAGAGTCCTCATCTTACCTCCTCTTGTGCGGTTTCTGTGGGGTGAGAGTCCTTAGATGCAGGAGCATCAGTCTGCTCTTGCTTTACACCACCCATTATATGAATTTTGAAATGCTGGGACACACACACAAACATAAAGAATATCATTTTTAATCATATTTTAAAAATGAAATTTTTGCAATAAATTGGAAAAAAAAAAAACCCAAGAAAACATTTCTCGTTCTCATTTTTGATCTACTGAAATAACTAAAACCCGAAATAAAATCTATATAGATTTTTTTTAAAAATATATAATAAAATGTAAATATATATATATAATGTAAATATAAAACTAAAAATTAAGAAAACCTAAATCTAAATATTAATGCATCTTAATGACACTAACAATAATTTCGTTGAGCAGCATCGCCGCAAAAAGCAGACTTTATGTTTGGAAAACACAGCCATTATTAAATCCATTGTTGGCTTATTTACTACATGTTTTGTTTGGATAAAATGTGTAGTAGATTACATATTTGCAAACACATATGCATGTGAATTGAAGCTGTAGGTGCATTAATGTTTAAAAATGACTTTTTTCTGCATCACCGGTTATTATTAGCTAAAGTAGCACAGCTGGCTAACTAGCCTCTGTTGAAGCTCGGACAAAATAAACCTACCTCGTCCTTATGACGAGAGATTGTTTCTTTATATTTACACATATTTATTTGTATTTAGCAAAACCTCCCGGGAGTTTAATACACAATAATTCCACTCACCTAAATTAATTCCTGTTTTCTTAACTCAAACGCTAGCCCCAGCTACAAACGTTGGTTTGATTGACAGTTCCTCGGTGGTTTCGATTGGTTTGTGGGTTTGGGTGGGCGGGGCGAATGGCAACGCGCTTCGTCCGCATTGCGCATGTCTGGAAATAAAGTTATTTTTTTAATGATTTATTTGTTTAAATGAGTAGTTTTATAGCAGTTGTCCATTTTCTGCTATCACTACTCGATTCAACAGTTGGGGCACTAACTATGGAGTAGATATATAATAATATTGATGTATGAATCAAGTTATATTTTTGTACAGGTACCCTTTATTTTTATTCTATCAAAGAGTTATTATTGAATCCTACCAAATAATTGGCTTTTATCATTCAGCTTCTTAAGGCAAACTATTAAGCTCTGTTAATTAAACAGATATATTTAACAATAATTTGTATACTTATATACTTGTATACTTATTTCATTTTTTGTTTTTAGATTATCATAATTACTGCAATAGTCGTTACATAAACGTGTTATTAATGATATTTACACTAAGCAGAGAGTAATATCTAGCCAATTATTTAAAAAAATATATAAAAATAATTTTGCCCCATTCACAATTGTTAAATTATACATATATAACCATGGGGACTGTCAAAGTAGGTCTTCTCATAAAAAAAAAAAAAAAAATTATATATATATATAGAGAGAGAGAAAAATAATTAATGCTATTTATTAAAAATAATGATTTAAAACAGTAACCATAAAGACAAAAAAACAAGAACCTACAAAACTGCACTCATTGACTAATCTTAAAGTTATATTTCACATAAATGTTACATATATATGGTTTCACTTATTTAAAACACTTAATTTTTGACATTTGGGAAAAGTTGCTTTCCACATTTCACACTTGCTAAAATGAAAACATTTCCACGAGCACCTGCCTCCTCCAACAAAGCGTGTGCTAGAGAATAAAACGACCACGTCCTAAACACGAAAGCTAAAATTAATAGTTGGCAAGAAGACCAAGTTAATTAAAAGGGGCTCGATGATGTTCAGGTCTCTCGTGAAAAGGCAGTCATTTGGCCAGCATTTCTGGTTATGCGCTGTTGTGTATGTTTATTCCAGCAAAGCCTGCAGTGTTCACCATCCAAGATGGCTGCGGGTGAAAGCAACAGCCGATCCTCATGCCTAAACTTGTCTAATTCGGGGCCACTAGGCAATGCACCGCCGAGCAACAGCGCCCATTCCGCACCCGCCAGCAACGGGGGAGCCGTGGCTGCAGCCGGGGGGATGAACCGGAGCGCGGGGAACGCGAACCCCCGGTCGGGCCCGGAGAACGGCGGAGGCGCCGAGTCTGCGGTGAGAAGCACGCCGAGCGCGCACAACCCTCCGCGGCAGTCGGTCGGTCCGAGTGGAGCGACTTCAGGCGCTGCGTCAAACATGACGGCGACACCATCATCATCATCCTCCTCATCCTCATCCTCCGCCGACGCGTCCGCCGCCGTCGCCTCGCTTCCAAGCAGTCCGGCTTCGGTTTTGGTTTATCGAGAGCCGGTCTACAACTGGCAAGCGACAAAAAGTACAGTGAAAGAAAGGTTTGCATTTTTGTTTAACAACGAAGTGCTAAGTGACGTCCATTTTTTGGTTGGGAAGGGAATGGGAGTGCAGCGCATTCCAGCGCACAGGTAGGGATGAATGGCGGTCTGTTTGTATGTTTTACTGGAGTCATTTTTTAATCATTCTGTATTTTGCAATAAACTAAGCTTATGGCAAACTCTCCCGCTCGATTAAAATATAAACTATAGCATTTGTTTCGGCGAGGATAAATCCATATTTAATCCTCAAATGGACGTATTTACAGTCCGCTCCCGTTGCTCTTCGCAGATTTGCTCTCGCTGTGGGAAGTGCAGTGTTTGATGCCATGTTCAACGGTGGCATGGCAACAACGTCGACCGAAATTGAACTGCCAGATGTGGAACCGGCTGCATTTCTAGCCCTTCTCAAGTAAGAATGGGCCACGGAATGCTTCGCTGCACGCTTAATGATCTGTACTGCTCTTCTATGTGTTGACCCCTGTTGTCATAACGTCCTTCAGATGCCCTCTGCCATGTAACTGCAGACCATTGCAAAAATTTACCATGGTATACACGTGTTTCCGCCGACATAACATACGGGTTCTATTCCCTACTAATACCTTACAGCTGTGCAATTAAGCTTTTGGATTCTTTGTTATTTTTTTAAATGATTGTGGTGGCTCGAGCGATGATATTTCGGCGGAAATAGACAGTTGCAAAAAAACTGAACCTTAAAAATTGAGATTTTGGACACTGGTTTAAAAAAAAAAAAAAACAATAATGTCTGTCAGTCTGTTTTCTTTTGACTATCTATCTATCTGTCTGCTAAACTGTGTCTGAAGACATATCTGTTTGTCTCTCAATGAGCTTGTCTTTAATAGTTTGTGTTTCCTGTCGCACTTACAGATTTTTATACTCCGATGAAGTGCAAATTGGACCAGAGACCGTAATGACCACGCTTTACACAGCCAAAAAGTACGCAGTACCTGCGCTCGAAGCCCACTGCGTCGAGTTCTTAAAGAAAAACCTACGTGCTGACAATGCGTTCATGTTGCTTACCCAGGTAATCGCACGGACTTGAGTCCGATTTGATATCGGCAGTAGGAACTGACATGTTGGACAGCGGCATTGAGTCCCCATGTTTGACAAGCTCCCTTTCAGATCCTTGCAAACAGCGCCTCAAGCTTATTGAGTGATGTCTGTTATAGATTAAATGAAAACATGGTTATTTTTGCTTTTAGGCACGGCTTTTTGACGAGCCCCAGCTGGCTAGTCTCTGTTTAGAAAATATCGACAAGAACACAGCTGATGCGCTAGCCGCCGAGGGCTTTACGGATATCGACCTCGGTACTACCCCTGAAGTATCAAATCTCACAACAAAATACAATCGGATGAGTAAGCAAGAAATAGAGCGCTTTCTGTTCCCTCCTGTGCAGACACCCTTGTGGCAGTCCTGGAGAGAGACACGCTGGGTGTACGGGAAGTGCGTCTCTTCGGGGCTGCGGTTCGTTGGGCGGATGCTGAGGCCCAAAGGCAACAGTTACAGCCCACGCCGGAGAACAAGCGCAGAGTGCTGGGAAAAGCTCTTTCCCTTATCCGCTTCCCGCTCATGACTATCGAAGAGTTTGCTGCAGGTAATCTCCTTTGATTGCAGGTTGATCCGCAGTATTTCTCTTGATTGTTTAAGCTAGTGGTAGCCTAGTGATAGCCTAGCTGTGAAGCTAAACCTTGTGTATGTGCGCGCGATAGGTCCGGCTCAGTCTGGGATACTCACAGATCGGGAGGTGGTCAGTCTGTTCCTGCATTTTACAGTCAACCCAAAACCACACGTTGAGTTTATCGACCGGCCTCGCTGTTGTCTCCGGGGGAAAGAGTGCAGTATCACGCGCTTCAGTCAAGTGGAGAGCCGCTGGGGCTACAGCGGAACCAGTGACCGCATCCGGTGAGTGTGTGTGCGCTTGCAAAACCATTAATTGGAAAGTCAGGAAACGGTGGATTCGATTCTAGCCGTTTGATGTACCTTAAATAGGCAGAACGTTAAAAACTGTGGTCAAGTAATGTTTGCATTCAAATTCTGCACAGGTTTTCGGTGAACCGCAGAATTTTTGTTGTTGGATTTGGGCTCTACGGGTCAATACACGGTCCAACTGACTATCAGGTCAACATCCAGGTGAGAACAAAGCTTAAAAAAACACATTTCAACCATGATCTGGTACAGATGGTATTTCTGTCTTGATTGGCCACAATCAAGTGCAATGAGCAGATTTTACGCTTCAAGGCAAAAGTTTAGCAGCTAATTTTTGTAGTTTTGTGCTTTAAGTTGATCTTGGAACGGTGAAGATTTGTTGGCACGCGAGTGGTAATGGCGCACGTTTCCTTCCAATGTAGATTATACATACAGACAGCAATACAGTTCTCGGTCAGAACGATACAGGCTTTAGCTGCGATGGAACGGCCAGTACCTTCCGAGTCATGTTCAAGGAGCCTGTGGAAATTCTTCCCAGCGTCAACTACATCGCCTGCGCCACCCTCAAGGTAAAACCGCCTGTTGATATATGAGCCTTTTGCGTTTCAAACATCGCTCGTTTTATGATTGCACATGTAGTTCCCTTGAAATCCCTTTGTTACCAAAAATAATACAGTATTTCATGAATTCTAAATTAACCTTTGATGGATTGATGCTTTTGCAGGGGCCAGACTCTCATTATGGGACCAAAGGGATGCGTAAAGTCACTCACGAAGCCCCAGCTACCGGTACAAAGACCTGCTTTACGTTCTGCTACGCTGCGGGCAACAACAATGGCACTTCTGTAGAGGATGGACAAATCCCAGAGGTCATCTTCTACACATAATGACCAAGCAGAATCTTCTCACGACTGAGGATTCTCGCGTTGCATTTTGTGGCCAACTCACCGGTCTCCATGTGGACCGGCGACCAAATACTGATCTCTCATTTCTAACAGCTTTTGTTTCTAAGATTTGAAGCATGAGAATTCAGTCCTTTCAAAGTGTACTTAGGGTACAGATTCTGTTTCTACCCAAGTAGCACCTTGTAGTACCACCTTGATGTTATGAGCAGCCAACGTCATTGCTAATTAATGAACAAATAGGTGAACTTGTCATTGCAATGATCTATTACAGGTACAGTTTAACTCTAGAGGGTAACTCTCTTCCATTTGTACATTTATTTGAACGCTGACAACTGGTGTTTCTTTTTTTGGTTCCACCATTGACCCTTGATTGTTCAATGCTCATCAGTCCTTCAAGTTGCACTGATGCACTTAAACCCCCAGGTGGGGGGGGCTTACACTACATCTCAATTAAGACGTCAATTCATTGTAAAATGGACTGTTATGTACCCGTTTTGAGTGGCCTGCACCCCTTGTGAGAGGTGAAACTCCATTTCTTTGACGGCAGTGTGAACCGTAGATGTTTATAAGGTGTTGTTTTACCATAGTTGCCCTTCTTGTAGTGATAAACCACAAGAGCACTTGCATTCACAATGCCACGATGTATAAAAGCTCTAAAGTATTGACTGCAGTGAAATACTGAACACGTTTCTGTTACCGATTTTGAATATTCATTTGAGATGTTGATATAAGGAAGATGAACAGGAAACAGCTTCATGAATGTACCAATGCTTACTTTGTAAGCACTGTAAATAATGTCCCTGTCTTGTTTCTGTATGTTCAATTAAAGTCTGCACCCTATATGCTTGTTATAAAGCATCAATTTATGCAGAAGCATACACACTACTTAATACTAACAACTTGATTTTTGGGAGTTGTTTAAGCAAAATTCATTTCAATGCCTTTATTTTTGACTCGAGTAAATCAGGCTGAACCTCCTTCCCCTGTCTAGGTTTCAAAGTCCATTTCTGTTTTGTACATAAAGTTTAACATATTAAACACACACCAATAACAGTGATTGCCTTAAGAAATGCTAATTAGATTTGACATGCAATCACGTTTTGACAGAACGGGGGCCTGTTCCATAAAACAAGATTGGAGTATAAGCCAGGCTTATTTCAGTTAGTCTGACTTATTGCCAGTTATTTTGTATTAAAATAAGACTATCTGCCATAAGCCTGGTTTATTTGGTAAACTTGTTTTATGGAACAGGCTCCAGGAGGAGTATTTACTTTTGCACAAATAGGGAGGCAACTACAGTGCGTTAAACAGCCTTTTCAAAAGACCATAGATTAGTCCCTACTTTTCACATAAAAGGAATTTCATTCAGACTACAATCCAGAAAGAAACCAAAACGTCACTTTGAAAGTACTCACAGTGCCTGCTTATATTCATATATAACCCCAGTTCAAAAAAAAAAAAAAAAAAAAAAAAAGCACAGGAGACATTGCATTGCTGATCAAGGTTGATGTATATTTAAGGCTCACACAAACATGAGTCTTCCAGAAATATTTTAGATTGGTATATTACAGCAAGCACAGGATATACATGCGTTTCAGTATTCAGGTTATGAACGTAGTTATTATATTAGAGTCAGTTTTAGCACAAATCATTACACTTCAAATCCAACTAGTGGGTTTCAAAAGCCACCATTCGGCTGTTGGTCTTTAATACAGACACCTGCATAAGTCAGACAATAAGGCATATTAAAACCATGGTCACATCTCCTGTAGTGTTCAGGTCGAAAGAAATCTAGCTCAGGTAAATCTACAGTTTGTCCGAGTAGTCATCTAAAGCTGGAATGCTTTCTTTGAACCCCTTGTGCTTTTGTGTCTCAGTCACAAGCTGGCACGGAGCTTCTTCTGCTGGCAGCCAGCAGACACATCACAGCCTTCAGCAGGGCCTTGCCCTCAGAATCCAATTTGATTTCCCTTTTTTGTCCCCAATCAGCTTAGCGGTTTCTTCTTAAAGTTCATGGTGGCATCAAATATCTATACAATGGGGAAAAAGTTAAAGCGTCATAAAATATCCCTAGATACAAAGCAAACTAACCCAAGTTGACCACAGCCATATCAGATTGAATTCTCTCATCAAGACAATCAGGTCAAAGTGAAGAATTTTAAAATCATCATTAAAGGCTTGGATAACACCTATAAAATGTTACCACACACAGTGCAAGATTACTCACTTTGAGGATAGGGTCCAGAATCCTGGAGGTTTTTTGCCATCTGGTGTAGTAGAAGATGGGCTAAACTTGCCAGAGGAAGGGTCAAAGTATCTGCAAGAAAAAGTAACGCATTACATCAAGAAACATTACATTATATTTCGTTTTGTTGGGATTTCCTGTCTCACCGGTCTCCCTAAAGATTCTTCATCATGTCCTCAACCTTCTTGCACTGCTTGGCTGGTTCCAGCTTGGCTTCATCTTTGGCAGCAAACTTAATCACATCTCCGCAAACTGCTTCAAAGTAAAAGCCCATCAATGATCCAAAGATCCAAAGCCAACAGTACCAACAACTGGATCGATCTAAGAGCAGAATGTTAACAAGCAGACACTTAGTGCACTTAAAATATTTTAGATCAATCAATTTACAACTCACCACAGAAACAGCATAGGATCATTTCTCTGAAAACTTGAAAGGTCCCATGAGCAAGCCGTGAGGCACTCACCATAATGTTGCCAATAGGTCCATTCTCATCCCATTGACATTCTTGATGCGCTGGAAAGTTTGGTACATCTCCTCAGGGCCTAGCTGCAGCTCCAGCAATGCACAATCCATCTTGTTCCTCACCAATACTGGCTTTATTCACTTAATGATCCGTCTGGATGTGCACACCTGCAAAACAGCAATTTTTAACAATTTGAATAAAATAAGCCATGAATAATGCAACATTTCAGCCTTCAAGTCACATCAAGTTCACACACATCTGGTACCCTGCTTACACTAAGGTTCTTTATTGGAATCTAGAGTTCTATGAAAAACATTTAACTTTCCAAGAACTGTTCACTGAAGTGTTTTTCTATGACATCGCTGCAAAAAAAATAAATAAAAAAAAAATAAAAAATAAAAAACAGTGTACCTACGTCTACCATCAAGACAATAAATGTGCTCACCAGATGCACAATCCAATACCACTAATGCACCATCTGTGGCACAAAGTGCAACCGTAATCTCTGAAGAGAAGTCAACATGTCCTGGTGAGTCAATTAGGTTGATGAGAAAGCCTATGCCCTCTTTGCACTGCTTAAAGGCCAAATCATTATCAGTGAGCTTTAGGGAACAGAGATGGCTCTGTGGGTGCAAACGGTGAAGTCAATCTGTGTATTTGGCAACAAGCACCCGATTCTCAATCCTTGTATGCCAGTCTTTACAAATTAAGGTGTTGCGGGGTGGAATTTAAATGTTTAACACTCACGTGGGCTTAATGTTGATGCAACCTCCTGCTCGTCCTTCTACGTATCAGTGAAACGGGTTTCTCCAGCACGGGCCGAGGCAATGATACCAGCTTTCGACACCAGGGAGCCGGTTAAAACAGACTTGCCGTGATCAATGTGCGAGACCACGGACATGTTACGAATATCGGACTTTTTGTCCATGATGGCACGGATCTGGTCTACTGTGAGGTAAACCTGAAGATGAAATGAGAATAAGTTGTTTAAAATGATGAGTATTTCTTATTAACTTTAGTCAGGCAATAAAACGGTTGCAGAACAATGTGCAAAGACAAATATTCAGTGGGTTTACACACTACTGAAACACGTGACAATCAATATAGCTGACCTTTCCCTGATGGAAGACATGTTTGTAAATACTATGGGTAACTTAAAGCCTTCTATAGTTACAAAACGGTTCATCTTGCTCCTAGTTATTTACCGCAACCATAGGCTTTCTTCCGCTTTTAGGAAAAAGGTGGATAGGCTTTGATGAAACCGGGGTAACGTTAATAAAACCAGGCAGCGCAAGAGACAAAAAGTACCGCGACCTACACCATTTCAGTGCAGCCTACGTACTAAAAATGCATAAAAAGTTAAAAGTAAATGTACACATTAACTTCTAGACGAAGCAGGATTTAATTCATATTCTGGTCAATGTTTCAAGTTTCTCGTGCAGCGTCCTCACTATTAAACCAAATTCAACCATTCCAAGCACTTAAATCGTGACCAAATATCAAACTTTAGAAGATTATTAACGCATGAAGAAAACGCCATCATATACCCACTTACCATTTTGCCCGATGTTTTTGGATTAGCGGTGAACTACACCGACTGTCGCGTTAAGACACAAGCGGGAAAAAGACAGAGGAAACCAACCCTCATGAATATATATCAAGCGCGCGCCGCACGTATTGTACGTGATGACGTCGGGCCATGGTTCGCATTTAAAGGTGCAGTATCAGTTTCCAGGATGACAGAAAATGTAGAGAACAGGGTATCCAAAGCGATAAACATATAATTTAATCCCAGTAAAGTACAGGCACACGAAATAGCATACAGTAATTGATCATTTAAACATTTTAAACAGTTTCTTTTATGTTTTCGGAATAAAACATGCATTTGACCAGCAGGTGGCGCTTCGTCACTAAATTCACAAAGCCCAAGGTAATGTCTCCAAAGTCTTGCAAATTGATTTACACACTATCAATCACTCTTTTTTTTTTCTCTTGCAGTTGTGATTGGACATCTGGGAGTAAAATGTGGGAAAAACTGGGGGTAAATTGATGCTAAAGGTGATAAATCATATATTTGACAGATCATGATGCTGGTTTAAGATGGTCCTTGGGTGGCCATAAACTGGTTTAAGGTTAAAAGCTTAGGGCAAGCATAGGACCAGCTCAAACCAGCATCCATGCATCAAAACCAACCTAACCAGCATATGCATACACAGGAATGTGACTAGTAGGCAATGTGGAGATACTATATGTGTGTTTTGGCTGGAATTATGTAATCAAAATCATATTGATATCATATTGAATTTAATGTGCATATAAACAAGGCTGAGTGGAATAACAATTTCTCCCGGACACGTGCTGGCAAGGATTTCTCTAATTTAAAGTACCTCAAGAGTGTTTCGAAAACATAAGGAACCAATGTCATACATCATGCCATTTGAACCAATGTCATTTGTCTGCACACACAGATAAAGCCAAAACCTAGATATTTTAGGCAGTATAGAAATCCTGGCCAGGAAAAATGCCATGTATTCGATCAACCTAAATAAAAAGCTTTCACAATAACAAGCACTGTGAATAAAAGTCATGTTATTTTCACAGCTCACTTTTAAATGGAGTGTCTGCAGGGCCACATATAAGCCTACTATATATATTTTATATATATAAAGAGTTCAGATTCAAAAGCCTCTAAAAGCCATCTTGGTCAAAAATGAGATAACGGTAGGCTACTAAGTGAATGCTCTCCACACGGTGTATATCTTTATCAAGTACTTTTACATGAAATGCACTGAATCCCAGCCTCAAGCCACTGAGAAGTACAATCATAGAAACCTATACAAAGTAGCCAGAAAGAAATGCTAATTTTAAAGAAAAGCATCGTACTGGTAGGAAGTTGCAAAAGAAGTGAAGCAATAAATAAATAGGCGAAGCAAGATCACTTCGTCCATATAGTGCTTTGTGATGGGCTGTTGTCCCTGTATGATGGGCCGGTCCTTGGCGGAAAAAAGGATTGCCCGCAAGATTCACATTCAATGGCAGTCCTTTAATGTGCAAAAGCTGGCAGATGATGTACGTTACAGCTGGATTGAATATGTGATTCAGCACATTGCAGGTTTTGGCTCGGGTCCTGCATTTGCTTTGAAGCCAAGGGCTTAAGAGCAGTTGGATGCATGCGCTCAACTATAATGACAGATTTTGCACTTCAGAGAGAAAATGTTTCATTTCTAAACACTGTGCCCTATTTTTGTTTGCCTTGCAGCCTATTGTACAGATTTGCGAGGCTGGAGCATCCAGATGGTAACAGCGCCCACGTGGATTGTATGTGAAGTAGAGAAAATAATATACCATTGCATTTATGCTGTTATCGTCTGCGTGACAACAATCTTCACTGTTGTTGAGAGGTGTACGGGAGGAAGAAAAAAAATGCAACCACGTCAAGGTTAGTAGTTCACTGAATACAACCATTTTAATCAAACCAGAGACCATGAGGTTTTTGACAGTGACACAATAGGACAGCATCAGTCCGTCCTGAGATGAAATCAAAGTGACAGAAAAGAGCGATTTGGTCAGGCGCACGAGCCTTCAAACCATCTGAGTGGCTAAAAAAGTCAGTCAATAAATGAAGTGAGCTGAAAATATTTTTTCAGTCGGTGCATTCATGGGATGTTAGTTACGGCTGCTAATGCTTAGTATAAAAACTGGCAAGTGGTTACCTGCAAGCTCCCTTAAAGGAGTTGTTTCATTTAATTTTACAGTAAAATACTGTTTTTTGTTGGTGAAACAGAAAAGAATAATATAATTTACATAAAAAAAACCCCCTCTTGTCTTTGATAGCTCACATTTTCTTTCTTTTTCACTTTTTTAACCATTATATGGTTTTATATTACAAAAAAGTGTTCTATTAATGTTTTTCCTACAATTCCGTAAAAATTAAAGGAATAGTTCACCCAAAAATGTAAAATATGTAATAACAGCCTCACGCAAAGCATTTCTGAGAACCAATATAAGGTTGAAGAGGATTTCTGTTTCCCAGAATGCCGTTTTGAGGCTGTTTTCAATAGTTTTATTCTGTAAAGATAAAAGACTTGTTTTTGTTTATTGTTTATTTATATTTAAAAAAACAATAAATTTGATAAATGTTAATCTACAGTAAGTTACTGGCAAACCAGCTGCATAACTACAGCAATTTTTGTTTACGGTGAGCCTGGTTACGAATTGTCTTTCTTTTGTGTTCTATTTTGCAGGCATTAAATGTTCCAAAACAAAAATTTTAGATGAACATCCAACTATAACTTTCCATAATGTAGAAATAAATTCTTTGAGTTCCATTTTTTAGAATAGTCTTGTACCTGTTATTTTTGAACAAACATTGCATTTGTTCGCAGCTTCTCACTGAGCTTACACTACACCTACGTACACTTATGCTACATTATCGCTTTCTCGTCAACGGTACAACAATTAGCTAGATATTACAGTTTCTGAAGTTTTAAATATGGATATTTTTCTTGCACAAACGCGTTAATTTATTTCAGATATCCTTAACTGCCAGCAGCCGTGTGGAGCACTTTTTATGTTGGATGGATGCATTTTTATTATTTTATCAATGCCCATTCACTGCCATTATGAAGCTAGGATCCATCTTCATCCATTATTTTTAATATAACTGTATTCATCTGAAAAAAAAGTCATATACACCATTGATTTTCTCCTAACTGTGATGTTTCAAAAAGGCTTTTGTCTTAGTAAAAACTACTTTTACAGAAAAGACACTGATGTATTGAAGAAGATCCAGGAAAAACGTCCGTCCTTCAGTTTTCCTTCAAACTTTCCCTGAAATTGACACTCCATGTAGGAATTCCACCGTCTAATTATGGCTCTTGTGGATAGGTACGTGAGTGCTTTGTAAAACGGTGGCTGATGCTTTGAACCCTGTGCGTGACGCTGCTAACTTTGATGGTGAGTAAGCACAGTGGACATACGCAAATCTGACGGTGCCGTTAATGCCTGTTTAAAGTTCCCCTGCATACAAATGACATTGTGCCTGAATTGATGACTGAATCTGTGCTTGCTAATGAAAAGTAAGCAAAGAAATGGCTCTGGTCAATTTTAACAAAGCCTGTCTGAGAACAAACACATCTCCCCTCTGAGAATGAGAAATGTTTTTTTAAAGCTACACCCAACACAATAGATGATTCCTCGTAAATCACGATCGCTTTCAAAGTCGTATGAGCCTGTTCAGCTTCAAAGTTTTGTGTGACAGGGGATGAAATAAGAGTAGAAGGAGAAAGACTTGCTTTTCGAAAAGACACGCTGTGCCTGATAAGATGATAGTTGTTCCTGCGTGACTCAAAGCAGCTCTGACGTCAAGAACAGAAAGAGAACAGGTCTTTACCGTTCGGAAATAAATGTAAATTATGCCTTATACTACAGTCAAGTCTCATAAAGGCAGAGAAGCAATAGCCTAAATTAAGTAAAAACAAAACAAAATAGTCTGGTGAAGTGGAAATTATCATTTTAATACTAAAATTATAATTGATAATAATTAAAATAAAAAGCAATAATACTTACACTGTAAAAACCGCAATAATAATGTTGTATAAATATATTGGCCTATATATATATAAAACTAATAATAATAGAAATGTATATGATTCAAAACAGATCTTTACCATTAATGGAAATAGTTACTTTCTACAACTAGTAATAATTATGTTTATTATGTATACTATGTATTTCTTAATCATCAAAACTGTGTGAAAGGTTGAATTACCTCAGACAGAAGGGAAATATGACCTTTGAACTGGCTCTGGATCAGGTGTTTTCCCATAACAAATGCCCGAAACTCTTACTTGCAAGTGAATGCTTGCTCCAAGGAATGATTCCAGAAGAGGAATTCCAGGATGAGAAGGGAAGTGTGGTACACTGGCAAAAAAATAAAAGAAAAGAAAAAGTGCACCAATTGTAACTTCTTCTGGTAGCATATGACCCTCCCCCCATATGAACCAATTAGCATATGAACTAATTATTTTTACATGTGAGTTTGTCCTATTTATGCGCTTACCTGGTAATACTCTGGCTTAATATATGATTGCCATTGATTTTTACTTTATACTGCCCAACACATGTTTGGTTGAAATACAAACTGCTATTTCTTCAGGGTGCTCCCACAATTTTTTATCTTACATCCCAACAAAGAACAGCCAATCAAATGCAGCACCGAGGATGATGACCTGATTGCTGCGTTGGAGTTCGAACTTTGTCCTGGGTAAGCAGAGGGACAAAGACAGAGTAAGGATTGACAGATATTTTAGCTTTGTCCCATTTTTGGCGTTTTTTCAAGGATTTTTTACACTGCGTTACAACTGGGTCACAGCAATGGAGAACTTTTCAGACCAGGTAAGGTCCTAATGTTTACAATTTTTTCCAGTTTTTACATGATCATTGGTATTTAATGTAGACTACGTTATCTAGCCTGCCTGTGTAATATCTCATATAGTGCAAAGTTCAAAAAATGGAAAATGATATCCTGTTTTGACATTTGCTTGCTTTCAACTGTTTTGGCGCTTTGGTTTCCATTGAATCACACTGACAACAAATGATATATACGGTAAATATATTCACTATCTCAGGGTGGTGAAGGGTTAGAGCTACTCGATTTGCTCTTTGATAAAAATGACGGCATCTTACGGTATGAGACTATGGGACCACAAAGCAATCAGCCTTGGCCAGCTCAAGATCCTCATGTAAGTCTGGCTTCTCTTCTTCTAAGCTTCTCTGGTTCTTCGAATTTTAACATACAAAATGAAAATTACAATTTACTTACCCTTTGTGTTCCACCAACTCACAATGTTGTGTTCTCGATTGCCAGATGACGATGCCCGCTCAGGGTAACGAAGACTTCTTCAAAGCACTTTTAGGTGGCTACGACTCTGTTTCTGGATCTCCAGTTTGGTCGCCCTCTCCTAGCGACAGCGGGATCAGCGAAGATCCTCATTCGGATCACATCGACAGTCCGCCGCCAACCGCAAGCCCTCCTTCGGAGCCTCGCATCGTCGTGTCCCAGGCGCAACACAATCTCAACACCAACTTCCCTTTTAATTTCAGTGAGTATCAGATATTCGTGAGACAAGTCTTTATGGTGACCCGAGACTCTGTAAACACAAATGATAGCCTCCCACTTATTGATTCACTGCATTGTGCTGTTTTGCTACACGTTTTGAAGATAAGCCCCAATTCCTGAGCTTTGTGAATGTGTACACACGCAAACAAAGAAGGATAAATAGTATTATCTGTTGCAGCAGATGGCTGGGAGACTGGATTCTTCCCAGAAAGGGCCGGAGAGATGCAGCGTGCATCTGAAACACCGCAGGCGCAACCGAACGCTGGATTCCCCCTAACTGTAAAGGACCTGCTGCTATCTGGCACGCCAGAGCCTGTGAGTTTGCACTCAGGCATGAAGCTAGGTAAAACACACAAGGCAGAATAGGGAAAAGGTGAACTTGAGAGCAGATAAAAGGTGAACTCGATAGGATTCTGAGCATCCAGGCACACCGAGACGTTGATTGGATTTGTTACTTTCATGTCCGTTTGATATTCTAGGCCACAAAGGCAAGCCAGCAGTCCTACCAGGAGCTGGTTCTCACAGAGGATGAGAAACGACTGCTTGCCAAGGAAGGACTGACTCTGCCAAATCAGTTTCCGCTCACTAAGGTACCCTCAGTTGGCAATTACTTCATAATGGTAAAGCGCAGCCGTTTGTCTTTGTAGCTCAATATTTCTGCTTCCCTCCCGTGATCAAGTACGAGGAAAGGATACTGAAGAAAATCCGCAGAAAGATCCGCAACAAGCAGTCGGCTCAAGAGAGTAGGAAGAAGAAGAAAGAATACATCGACGGCCTGGAGAGCAGGTATCGACTGCTGTGCTCAAACAAATGAAGCAAAAGCGAAAGCTACGTGCGTCAAATCATAGTAAAAATCAGAATCCGAGTTGATGCAATTTGCAGCTCCTGAACACAAACCCCCAGGAAAAACACCAGGTGGAAGTTCACAGCTGCATCTGAGAATAAACTCGAAAGTGGATTTGATTGCAACCTGTTTTTTTTACATGGTTCTTATGGGAAATCTGTTTTTCGTAGGATGGCGACATGCAGCGCACACAACCAGGAGCTGCAGAGGAAAGTCTTCCAGCTGGAGAAATGCAACATGTGAGGGAATCATTTACTTGCTGATCTGCACACCCCATGCAGGGTTCTGAAATTGAACTTTTTCCCCCGCTCTCTCCATTTCAGATCCCTGATGGAGCAACTGCGTCGGCTGCAGGCGATGGTCATGAATGGATCCAACAAAACGGCCCAGACTGGGACCTGCATTCTGGTGAGGGGTTAAAAGAAGATATAATAACACATGAAAGATCTAGGCGTACAGTTATCATGCTCTGGGCGTTAAAAATCACACACTGCACACATACGTAACACTTAACACACTTTTAAAAACACATTTATGTATGCAACGTTTATTTTTAAATGAATTCAACTAGATTCAAATTAATTATTGAAATTTGTCTGGAAAATATTATATATGCTTTTAGATGTATAAACCTGAAGAGAGCCATTTGCGATTCAAATCATTTATTTAGAGATTTGTGATTACTGTTTCAAAGCGATTTTACAGAAACCATATTAAGGTACCCTAGTTAGATCCAACACAAACACAAACTGAAAGCTGAAACAAGACTTATTTTTAAAATTTCAAAAACAACAATAAAAAACCTACATGAAGAAATGGGTCGCACTCCTAATTTGTACTTAGTAGTAGTTAATAAGATAGCTGTTGCATTCCTGCAGAATATGTGCTTTATAAGTAGTATAAGTACTACTAAACAGTCAATATGCTAGTAACATGCATGCTACTAAACAGTTATAGTGAGAATTTGTCACCCCGAAGCCATAGGTGTAAATGACTTACTTTTTCAAACGAACATAGTCTTTAAAAGTTTGAATTTTAATTATCCTGGCTCTTCCAAGCTTGATAATGCTGGTGGATAGTGCCCATTAGCTACTTTAAAGCTCTTCAAATCTGATAAACCTGCAAGACTGATATCATAAATAACTGACTGACTGACTGAGTGTTGAGTTCCTTCTTTGTTTTTAATGGCGGGTGGCATACAGCTTCAAGGTGCATTAATGCCACCTCTGGCTAGAGCGTCAAGTTCTGGCTTCTTGGCTGACTTCTGGCTGTACGTCATGTCAGAAGTCAGCCAAGTATTTTAAAACGTTATAATTTTAAAACTTAATTATATTTATTTTTTACTCTGTTCATTAAAGTATCCCGGGAAAAAGTATTACAAAAAATACACATTCACACCTGCCTCATTTAGTTCGGTTGAATCGCACTAGAGTTCGTTTTCCTACAGGCAGGTGTGAATGTAACAATCGCACTCGAGTGCGCACCAAAAGCGGACCAAAAAAGCGTACCGAGACCTCCTTGAA
>JAUCNO010000460.1:8044862-8055637 GCA_032353835.1 Enteromius viviparus
TTTAGGCATTACTCATGGGTAGGGTTAGGTTTAGGTGTAGAGATATGGTCAAAACTAAAATTTTGGATTAAAATGTTTTAGACAAAATATGTTAACCCAGGAACAAGCCTAACTCAGCAAAATCAGGACGTGCCTGTGGGGTTTCATTTCATTTGAACAAATCATTTGAGTCAGTGATTCAATGATTCATTCATAAAGACTGTTTAATTTTTGTTTAATTAATCATGTGTTTAGAGTAATTATTTGAATACATTATTCAATGAATCACTCATTAAAGTAATGATTCATCCAAAAATGACAATTCTCTCATTAATTACTCACCCTCATGTCATTCCAAACCTGTAAGATCTTCGGTCATCTTTGGCAAGAAAACAATTGTTGAATAAAGCCATTATTTTGGTTTTCTTTGCACAACAATGTATTCACATAGCTTTGTATCTTAAATTGGTACAAAAAAGATTCAGGATATCTTTTTTTTAAGTTCTATTTGAGAACTTGTTATAAACAAATAAATTGTAGCACTTTCACTCAGTGACATCATATTAACATATACTTAGACTACAATAGAATAAAATTGTTTATTCTTGTGCAGTTGAACATGGGGGAAGAAAGAGAAGGTGACAAGCCCCAGAAAGTGAGACGACTGACTGCTTTGTAGTTACTTTCACATCTACAAAACTGTGATCCTCACATTGCAGTTTGATTATTGCCAGCGAGTCTGTTATATCGGGCAAATGCGAGATTTACTTCACTGTAAATACATCTAGTAGTTTGCACTGTTAATGTCACAAAAACGAATGGGCTCAGGGATCTTCTTCTTGCGAAGTCTCCTGCTCTGTGGCAGACGGGTTATATAATCGAGTGTGTATATGCGCATGTTTTTATGAATTCACATTTCTGTCTGGGGACCCAAGAGGCTCAAAGTTTCTCTTCTTAGTTCTCCGCCACTGTTCGCCTCTCTGTCAGGGTGTCAAGGGTAGTCAGGGCTTATTCCAGCCGGCAGAGAGCCTCGGACAGGGACGGCTGGCTGATCTATGGACTTGCTCAAACACACACACAAGCACACGTACACAGAAGCACACAGAGGCACATCCAGTGTAAAGCGGACTGGACGGCTCCCCCATGTTAGAAAATAGACTGTCTGTATTTAGCTTGTCTGCAGGGACTCCTCACGGCACCTCTGGCCCTGTCATTGTAAGGGACGCCGAGGCTTTGTGCTGGCTCGTTTTTTTTCCTGTGCTGGCGAGCGGAGATACTCGATAGGAACACAATGTTGTGGGTGGACTTGAATCTTGAATTAAACGAAGTGAAGTGCATCTGGTCTTCTGTTTGGTCTCTGATTCAAATGCTTGCATACAGGAAGTCTCCAGACTCTTGCTTAAACTAGCTTTCCCAGATTCATTTACATTTCTGCTCTGTCCAGTGTGTGAATTAATGAAGGTCGCTTTCTAAAACCTTCACTGTCACTGTTCCTCAGTAGTGGAACCAACGAAGCATCTTCCAAATAGCAGAAACCATCGCAATCTTATGAAAACTGAAGACGTTACACCTCTTCAAGAAGCAACTGAGTAACTAAAGCCATGAAGTTTCAGGAAACTCTTTGACCTTGGACCACAAAACCAGTCGCTGGGGTATATTTGTAGTAATAGACCGTAACGACTGGTTTTGTGGGTCACACATATGTATTTATTTGACAAATTTTGCACAGAAGTTAAATTCACAGCTTTTTTTTGCCTAAAATTTGGTAAGGTCCCTTCTTGTAAAAAGCCGCCTTAACCCAGACTTAGCTGGTTTTAGTTCAACCAACACGCCCGTATAAGTCGTTTGTCCAAACCCCTGAAATATGACCCATCAGAGCATATGCCACAATTGCGCCCCTGTCGGTTAATTTAGGTTTTCGCGTAGTTTAGTTGGTAGAGCATTGCGTTATGCGTTTATGCACTATAAATCATGGTTTTGCCAAATTTCTGTAGGGTAGGGTAGTGGGTTAGGTGTGGCCATTCATACGAATTACACCGAGTAAAATATGTAATTACGTTAAGATCGGTGTAAAAAGTCTACACATCGCATTTTTAAATAAACACGCATTTTGATTGGTCCACTAACCACTAACTTTAAAGCATAAATATTGGTCGTAATAAGTTGCTTGCACAAACTACTATACCTATAGTCAGTCGATTTTTGGTTTTGGAGGGCAAGCTCTTTTGGTTGGTCAGCCTAGGGTTCCAACTTAAACCAGTCAAAACTAGTTTAGGCTGGTCTAAGCAGGTTTTTAAGCAAATGTAGCAGTAGTTGTATTGTGTTTCTCTTATGGTACTCATTTGAAAGTCACTTTGCATGAAAGTGTCTGCTCTAAAGGAATAAATGTAAATGCTTTTGTTTTTATTGTCTGGCCACTGTTAGTTGCTGCAGGAAGCTGTTTGGTTACTTTAAATGACTTTGGCCTCCCGTCGATATCAGGCAGTATTGAGTTCAAGACCACTGTCTATCTAAGTCATTGAAAGTCTCCTTTCTTTTTTGTCACACAGGCTGCGCGTTCCTCACCTACTGCGCCCGCGAGTCGGCCATCAAAGCCCAGAACGCCCTCCACGAACAGAAGACACTGCCGGGGGTAAGTCCACTGCCAGCCTTTCGCCTCACCTCTTTAAGAGGGCCACCATGCCAGTCAAAGCTAAAGCCGTATGTTTTAGACAGAGAGCCAAAGCCTTTGGAACAGAAATCAGTCGATAACCCAGCCTTTTAAGATCAGGCTTTGAGCCGTTTCATGGTACTTCTCCCCGGGGACATTTGCAAGCATTGATCCGATGCTTTCAGTGCAGGGCTTGGGGATGCAGTGATAGCAAATGTCAATTCATTTGTTCTCTCAATTTTTCCAAACTGCTCCATTTACGCAAAAAGCCAAGTGAGTCATTGTTGCCCAGATGCACAAAAGTATTCCAGACGCACAAAAATAAACATAGTGGGGTGCAGGCGAGAGCGCTTCCATTGAGGGTTGTGCGCTCCTGAGGATGGCTGGCAATTGCGACGACATTCAAAGCACAAAACACACAAGGAGGTCCAGAGGTAGTCTTACTGGCCGTACACAGCCATAGTGAATGGTAAAACAATAACATATTGTTGCTATGCTGCCAGACAGACATCTCCTGAAGTAACATGCAGGAAACTTGGATGCACTGAGAGCAATGTAGATGCATGTGCCTTTTTTTGGCCTTTGAATAATAGCTTTGTTTGTTTGTAGCATTATTTGTAAATAGCATGTTTTGTTTTTGTTCTTGCTTTTTTTTCTTCCTTTTTTTCTTTTCTTTTTTTTTACTGTTTTATTTTGATATTACATTTATTATTATTATTATTATTATTTATTTGTTTATTTGTTACTTTCCTTGCCCCTCTTCCTTTGACCTCTAAATAATGTATTTTGTTTAAAAAGTTTGTTTAACTGTGTGATTATTATTATTTGTTTGCTTCGCTTTATTAAATATTTAATGTTTAATTGATATAATTAATGTTTAACGTTGTTCAGATAGTTTAATATTTTTAATTTTGATATTACATATTATATAATAATTTATTATATATATTATATTACATTTACTAATTTGCATTAAATCTTATTAAAAAAAATATATATTTTTTTTTAATTACCATTTAATTACCAAATCTAAAATGTAGTTATTTTATTTTTTTATTTAGAAATTATTAGAATTATTTTTTTATTTAGAACTGTTAGTTATTATAGTTCTTATTTATTTATTTGTTTATTTTTTTACTTTATATTCTTTTTCAGCTGTTTGTTTTTTACTTTATACTGTAACAAAATCCTTAAAAGGGAAGACCCTTCTTTATTCCCTTTCAAATACCTTTTTTTATTAAAAATTATATCGTCAAAAATTCTGGAGAATTCTCAGAATTGTTTTGCTTTTTATGTTTCTTCTTTTGTTTAGGTTGGTATGATGTTACTTCATGTTTATTGTCCTCTAGTATTACAGTAGGAAAAGAAATATACACATTCAGCGCCTTAAGTTTGCTGTCCTTTGAAACCTTGACGTAAGAAGCCTCTAAATGAAAAGTTTGAAAGAAGAAGCCAATGACAAGTGGTATCCAACATTCGATTTAGTGCCACTATGTCAAACCCACACACACTTTTACCCCGAGGACAACATTTGAGCCTGAACGGAGAAAAAAAAGATAAAGGAGGCGGCGATCAAAATGTGACATGTCATCCAGGCCTGTTGAGAATATATCACAACTTTCCCATCGCACTGTGGGGTGAGAGAAACACGCAGGCACATGTACACAGACTTGCTGCATGTGTGACATCATTGCATCAGCTTCACTTACCCGTGTTGTCATCCCCAGAGACAACTGCGAATAAGGTAGTAGGTGTTTGTTGAAGACTCTGAGAACTAGAGACATGTTTTTAATGTGCATGTGTTTGCCTGCTAGGAATAGGACTTGCTGGTTGTGTGGTTCCTCTCGATTTTTTTGGTGCCTGTATATTTTAATTTTAATATTTCAGTGGTGGTGCTCTAATTAGCATGCTGGCAGTGTTAGCTTTTACAGTTCGCACTGTAAAATCCTCTCAGGAAAAGGTGCGTCTTCTAAATTTAACACGTTCAAAACACTGCATCTGTACCTATACACATTTAAACAACAGACACTTTGGTTGTTGCATCGTGTCTCACACTGCTTTTTGTTTTTTTGGGTGCCACAACAGTTTTTAAATCAGCGTGTCACATTTTTAAAGAAGCACCACAAAATCCTTCAATTGGTTGCGCTCTAGATATTTTTTAACACAAGAACATGTCTTTAATACCCCCAAAGAAATGTGTCCAATCTGGGTCAGGTGAACCTGAAACTGGTCTAATTATTCAGGGCTTTTTCTTAAAGGGACAGTTCACCCCAAAATTTGAATCACTATTGTTTTCTCTCTGTAATGTCACTCCAATCCTATGGTGCTTTTTTCATCCATACAGTAAAAGCCAATGAGTCCAGTGTTGTTTTATACCCCATTAGCATAAGGGTCAATATATATAATGACAAAATGTTTATTTTGGTGTCAGAATTTTCTTACCCTAATGTCATTCCAATCTATAATTGCGTCTCTTTTTGCAAAACATAAAAGAAAAAGGTTTTAAAGAAATCTGGCAACTAAACTGTTTTAATGCGTTTCTTTTTTGCAAAACCTAAAAGAAGGTGTTTTCAAGAAATCTGGCAACCAAACTGTTTTAATGCATTTCTTTTTTGCAAAACATAAAAAAGGTGATTTGAAGAAACCTGGCAACCAAACTGTTTTAATGCATTTATTTTTTGCAAAACATAAAAAAAGATGCTTTGAAGAAATCTGGCAACCAAACTGTTTTGGTTCCCTTTGACTTCAACTGTAGTCCTTTTCCAGTGGAAGTCAGTGGGAACCCAGCAGTGTTTGGTTACCAATAATTCTACACAATATCTTATTTTATGTTCCACAGAAGGAGGAGTGAACCATGATAGAATTTTGGGTGAACTTGGGTCTTGTTTAGTCACAGTTAAACCACAACTACTCAATTTTAAAAATATGTGTGGTTTGCAAACATGCTCTGGGTATATCTGCCAAAGTGTCCTGCAGTGAGAATTGGACAAACGGCCTATCCCTAAATCTCTCCTCAACAGCCCCCGCCTCAATACGTTGATGGTAAGCAGATATGCCAGTTGTTTGTTTGCTAAATCCTGCTTGATATGCAGATTGCCAGAGGCTACGGAGTAATTCATGTAAACTAGGGTTCTCTCGGAGAGGACCTATAAGTTATTTATGCTTGTGTTTTGTTCTTAACTCTTGACTGACCGTCCCTCTTAGCAAAAACCTTGATAGGAGATGATCAGATAGACTCTTGCTCCAGTCTTATTTATATAATATGATATGATATAATTCTGTTAATATTCTGTTAACTGTCACTTATTTGTTTTCGATTTCTTAAAGAAATTGCTATTAATGTGCAATTTCTTTTAAGTTTTAGTTTTGTTTGTTTTTATTTTGAGTGCTGTTTTGATAAATCACAATTATTTGGTCATTAATAAATTATATCAATATAAACATATATACATAAACTAATTTCCAGTTAGCAATTTTAGTACTTATTTCCGTTAAGCTGCCTGGGCCTTTTTTTCATGTAGTTTTTCATTTAAAAATTAAATTTAATTAAATTATGTTTACATTTTCTTTAATTGATGAAGATAATTTCGTTAGATAAAATCTATATTTTCACTTTTACTTATTTTTTTAAATTAAAATCATTCATGTGTAAAAATCACATTAAAATAGTGTCTTTTGTGCACCCCTAGTGGCATCAGGTGGAGTTGCAAATATAGCTATGTTTGTTAGTTTGAGCTATTCGAAAAGAGAAAAAGTTCACCATAATAATTAAAAATTTTGTAGATAATTTAGTAAAATACATAATATATTGAGGTTTTCTAAAATAAAAATCACAGTAAAATATTGGGCCGATAACCGATATCATAATGATATATTGTGCATCGTATTGAAACAATTTATTGTAACAGTAGGTTACATTGTGCTTAGCTAGCATGGGAAACAATAGCCAGTCAAACAAAGGGTCACATTTATTCTGGATGGAGCATCCCCACAGTGTGTCTCACGTGGAACTGCCAAGATCAATCAAACAACGTAGTAGATCCTCCCAGTTTATTTCCAGCTGGGATTTCGCAGGGCCTTCAAGTTTAACGTACTGCTAAGAATCGCTATGACAGGAGGGCACATATGAGCCCCATTATAGGAGTCGGAGGACACCCTAAGGCAGAGGAGGAGCAGGAAGTTGGGTGAAGGCGAGGAAGGCGTTCTGACAGCTGTCCGCCTCGATAGCGCGCTTCCCCATCAGTGACCTCTGAGGAACATCAGCTCCGCGATGTGCGAGATGTGGTGATAACATCACCATGTATACATGGCAGCTTGTCAGGATCGTCTAGGGCTAACGGCGACGATCTGTGTATGTTTGTGTGCAGTGGAATGGGTTTGTGTATGTGTGTGTGTGGTCAGTGTCTGGATGGCCATTTTGTATTATTTTGTGCACTTTTAAAATGGGCATAGAAATGATCTGAAGTGTTTGGTGAAAAGTTATAAACCCTATCTACATGGGTTTAAAAAATTTAGGTGAAATGGGATATTTCTTGAAGGGGTTTTGCTAAATAATAAAAATAAAATAAATTATATTAATAATAATAATGATAAACGTGTTTGGAAGTTTATTTAATAATAAACAAACAAATAAATAATAATAAACAAATAAATAATAGTAGTAATAACATGTAAAAAATGTTGTTGTTATTATTAAACACATTTTAATAATAATATAAAAAATATTCATGTTGATTATTAATATATACAAATATTTGTTATTAAAATTACTATTAAAATAATATATTAAATGTTTGTATTAGTAACAACAACAATATACCAATAATAAGTCAATAAAAAGAAAAAAAAATATGAATTATTAAATATATTATAAAAATATTATTATTTGTTTATCATTAACACAAACAATTATTATTAATAATAAAATAAAATAAAAATAAAATAAACAACAACAATACTATTAACACCACCACTACTACTACTATATTAATTTACTGACTAAAAGAAATGTAAAGAATGTATGACTCTAACCAAAACCAAATGTACCCTTACAAATCAAAATTCAATTTCAAGGGAATTTTATTGAGGTCACTCGGCATATTAATGTAAAATGGTAACAATAACACTGGAACTGCGACATAAAATCATCTCAGCAGTATTTTAAGTTTATTTATATGGTATAAAGCGTGCTCCTCCGTTTCCAAGCAGCTGGTGAAAAATATGATTCATAACTGCAAATTGAATTTGTTGCATTATAGCGGCTAACCATTTTTAGAATCTATCTAAATTGCTTTTAATCCACAGATTTAAGTTGCAAACAAGGTTACAGTGAAGATTCGAAATGTATTAAAAAAAATCTACACGGACAAATATGCGAAGATATTTATGGCACGTCTGCAAAAGCTTGAGGTTATATATATATATATATATATATATATACACACTGTATTATTATTCTAATTAGATGCAGTATGTGCCAGCATATACATCCGCCTAGAGTGGAACAGGAAATATCACACCGAGTCAAAACAACGTGAAGACAAAGAAAACTGTTTGTTTTGACCTGCACACAGCACCTTTGTCAATCCTGCTGTGCGTTTTAAAATCTGGTTTGGCATGGCATACGTATAGAGCTACATAAAAAGCGTATTTTTCCAACTGCATCAGTGAGAAATCAGGCACGCTCACAGATGTGTCTGCGCAGGAAGGCCGGCCACGCTTGGAGAAAATGAGAGCGCTTTCGCCACGTTTCGGCGTCTACGAGCTCATGCTGTCTGCGGGGCTCCACACCCCTGCTGGAATTGCAAATTCACCTGCTCCTCTGGAGTCGGCTCTGCCCCGCTGTAAATTCGCTGTAATTTAAGGTGTGTGTTTTACGGCCAGATCCGTTGCTTGTTCTCACATCCGTCTGTGGAAGACGTGTGAACTGGCCAATTTTCGTTTTTGCCAGAGAAAAAAAAGACACCAGTCCCCATCCCAGAAGCCTAAAAATACAGTGCTGTTTTTTTTTTGCATACATGGAACATGGTTATTTGAAAGACACAGTTCAGCTCAAAATAAAAATGCCTCTCCTTTAGGCCATCCGAGATGTGGGCGAGTTTGTTTCTTGGTTGGAACAGATTTGGAGAAATTCATTATATCACTTGCTCACCAATGGATGCTCTGCAGTGAATGGGTGCCGTTAGAATCATCCCTTTAAAAACATCCCAATAATCCTCACAAATCCAGTTAATCAGTTAATGTCTGGTGAATTAAAAAGATGTGTGTTTGTATTTTACTTCAAACCATTGCTTCCTGGAATAAGGTAATCTCGTCTGAATCAGAAGAGAAATATGCAGTGAATGGGTGCCGTCAGAATCATCACAATAAAAACATCACATTAATCCACACAAATCCAGTTCATCAGTTAATGTCTTCTGAAGTATAAAATCTGCATTTGTATTTAACCTCAAACCATTGCTTCCATTAAAAAAAGTAATATTTTCCGAATCAGGAGAGAAATACGCAGTGAATGGGTGCCGTCAGAATCATCACAATAATCCACACAGATCCAGTTCATCAGTTAACATCTTGTGATGTGAAAAACCCCGTTTGTATTTAACCTCAAACCATTGCTTCCAGTAAAAAAAGTTTTATTTTCTGAATCAGAAGAGAAATATGCAGTGAATGGGTGCCGTCAGAATGAGAGTCCAAACAGCTGATAAAAACATCACAAGAAATCTGCACAAAACCAGTCCATCAGATAACGTCTTGTGAAGTGAAAAGCTAAGAAAAGTAAGAAACAAATCCATAATTAGGATATTTATTTTATTTCAAACCATTGCATTCAATAAAATCAGTAAAAAAATCTGAATCCGCAGAGAAATATTCAATGTTCAGTCTAATGCAGTTCTTGTTGTTGGATGTGTTGATGGGTTTTGATATGAGAGGGACTTTTTCACTTAATGAACATTATTATAGATTACAAACTCAAATTAGTGCCAAAAGCAGCGATTGACAGTTATAATACATTCATAATGGATTTGTTTGTTACAATCGTGCAGCTTTTTACTTGGCAAGAATGGACTGGAGTGATATGGATACTTGTGGATTAATGTGATGTTTTTATCAGCTTTTTGGACTCTGACGGCACCCATTCACTGTAGAGCATCCACCACTGAGCAAGAGATATTTGATATTTGAGTGAACTATTCCTTGAAGAAATGTTTACTGATGAAGCCTTGTTATGATAACAAAACAGCAAATAATGTGATTGCTAAACTAACAAGGCTCCTTTTTTTAGCTTTTGATGGACATGAAATATGTAAGGAACGCTGGAGGTGTTACTCAGAGTGTGAACACTGTGTGTGCTGACAAAGCGGTATACTTTTCTCAGAATAAACACTGTGATAGGATGCTGACGGCCACTCATATCAAATCAAATTAATGAAGCGTGATTGGCGTGACTATTGTAAATACAATGGGGCCTGAAATCTAATTTAAATCTGAAAGTTTTAGGAAGTTTGCTGCAAGGAAAAGTTATTACATACAATGAAAACGAAATATTTCATATTCTGATATTTCTAGGTCACTAATCAGTGTTGCCGTCTTTAGAGCAGAATGAGAGCACAGCAAACACTTATTTATTCCTCAGCGTTTCACCCAGATTATTAATACATACATTTTAATTCAATTAGTATAATTAGTTTTGTTAAAAAAGTTTTATTCATAATATTATTAATATTATTAATATTATTTTATTATTTTATTTTATTAATATTATTAATATTGTATATTTTTAAACAATTGAATTTATTGTTTATTATATTTTAATTTCATAATTGTGTTATAGTTTAATTAATAGTGGTGACAGTACAATGCCGCCGACTAAAAGGTAAAAACAAAAGTATTTTTATTTTACATAATATTTTCATATTTTTGTATTTGGACTTTACAAAGTTGTTGTGTTGTACAAAATATTTACATATATATGTTTATATCATATAAAATATATATAATTATAATTATATAAGTATATCTCATATAAACAAATAGCATATTTTTCTTAAAAATGGACATTTATGTGTTTGTATACACTATATTACCAAAAGTTTTCGCTCACCCATTCAAATGATCAGAATCAGGTGTGCTAATCACTTGGCCTGGC
>JAUCNO010000460.1:8068328-8082555 GCA_032353835.1 Enteromius viviparus
GTCTGAATACTTATGACCATGTGATATTTCAGTTTTTCTTTTTTAATAAATCTGCAAAAATGTCAACAATTCTGTGTGTTTCTGTCAATATGGGGTGCTGTGTGTACATTAATGAGGAAAAAAATTTACTTAAATGATTTTAGCAAATGGCTGCAATACAACAAAGAGTGAAACATTTAAAGGGGTCTGAATACTTTCTGTACCCACTGCATATATATATATGCATATATATATACATATATATTTCTGCATCAGTAATATTTAACTTTTTACCTTATTTCAAAATGTAACTGGATATTTAAATTGTTATTTTATTGGCAAGTTAATATTATTTGATGTCGATCAAAGTGGTTTATGTAATTTTTATTTTATTTTCACTTTTCAATGTGCAATATTCTTTAAAAGAGAAACATGTAATAAGAGACGTTTTGTCTTTCTTGCTTAGTCTTTTCACGTGAAAAAGACTAAGATGTATCTTGTTTCTTGCTGATGTATGGAACGATTCCCTCACAATCTTCATATTGGATTACTCCCTTAAAGTACATGACATGAAGATTGGCCGTGATAAATCGGTGGCACACGTAAGGAAGCGTGGAGATTGTTTTTAGCTAATCAGGCAAATTAGAGCCATGATGTAGCAGCTGGAAAACTCTGCATGAACGTCTGTAAGCAGGTGAACAACTCCCTGTGGGAAAAACCTTGGATGAGCCTGGAGCCCACCATGACTGATTCCCCAACTGATCAGGGTTATTAAGCCAAGGCAAAACCGAACAAAATATCTTGTGTTGGTTCACGGCTTTTCCAGATGTTGCTGACCGTGGCAGCTTGATTGGATAAGCCTCATGTTATGTTTTTACTCCATAATCATACAAATCAGGCCTTGAGAAGCATGTTCTTTGGAGGCCATGTTACTGGAACTGAGGTGTTTAATGGATTTTACATAATGAAGCTCTGAATCGTCAACCGTTGCTGGAGGCAAAGGGCCGCCACACTGTGACACTTGTATTGATTAGTGATCAGAGTCCACAGAGAGCTTTAGAGAGACTGTGCGAGTGAAAGAAGGTAAATGAGGCCCTGTTTGAAGGTAATTTAACAACAGAAATAATCTGATGTGTGTCTTCAAAGCAAGATTTTACATGATAAATGAAAATAAAAGGGAAATTGTCTTTCTGGTCTCATGGCATAAATGTACCTGGGTGCACTTTTTAGATAAACACGAAATATGTACCAATAAGTACATATTACTACAATGCAAACATGTTCCTTTTCACACAGATTTACATAGTTTCAATTAATAAAGCACAATTACTTAAAGAATATCATAGTATCACTTCGAAACAATATTAATATATTGGGATATTTGAAAACTGATACTTTTGAGTGTAAGCCTCACATATATCCAGCTTCATGTGTATGAGCTTTTATAGATGGAAGGTTTGTTTGGTAACTCACAGAGTTTTCTTGAGAGGCAAGGAGCTCCGGTTCGACAAAACAGTTTAAATCTGCATAAAAGGTAGTGGAACTGGCACTATTGTATCAGCAAATGCCTTTTTATATCAGTTTTGCATTTGTTAGAACTACTGGGTAGGTTTAGGTTTAGAGTTGTTGGGCATATTTTGAACACAATAGAGAATAAACTTTTAGTGATAGTCTCTGGATATTTAAATACTGAACCTTAACAATGCATATAAGGCAACGTTATAAGAAAACAGCCCATATCAAGTAATGAAACGTGCCAGGGTTCATGTATTGAACCTGTGTTTTAGCACCACTCAGTGGACATTTCTCTTTGAAACTGCAGCAAAATGTTGTTGCAAAAGTGCATAGAGCTACATATTTGTATGAGACCAGGTTGGAAATTTTGATATTGTGGCAATCAAAGTGCAAAAGCTACGATTTAAAAAAAATATATACAGTAAGCACTACATGTGTCAGAGTTACGCGCAAGAAATTAGCAAACAAATTACCATATTTGATGAGCAAAGTTTTGAAGACCACCTAATGCTAAATCTGTAAACAAAGAATTTGCAAAGAACCTTGAAGTGGTTTCCATTTAACAGGAAATGGATTAGCTGGATTTCTTTTGTTCTTTTGGTCATTGACTTTACAGACATGGTAATGTTATCAAACGTTTAGCTAGCTAGCTAGCTTGCTAGCTAACTCCAACTGTTTACAGTCTAAATTTGTGCTTGTTTTATTTGCTCTTAAGTAATGGAACAAAATGGTGACGGATTCTGATTTCTATCTAAATACTGATTTCTTCTGGAAATGCCTGCTGCGCTTTTAAATGTATACTTTGAAGATACAGATGTTTTCTGCTCTTTCAGATCGATCTGGCATTAGTTTAGCTACTTTGTACTTAGATCTGGCCACCGCATTGACTGTCCATGTGAACTTTAGCCCTCATCTGACATCATGCATTTCATTACAATGATTTAGATCAGCCAAGGGCCCAGTGCAAGACATGATTTACCACAGTCCAATAAAAGCTGATAGACTACCAGGCTCTGGGCCATTGTGTTAGAGGTCAGAGTGCACTTCATTAATGCAATAAGTGGGAGGACCATGCGAGCTGTAGCTTTCGTTTCACTTTATCCATTGCTTTGACTTGATTCTATTTGATAAAATCCATCTCAGGGTGGTCTTCAAAAAAAGAGTAAAAAAGTTGGTTTGAAGTAACATGAGAGTTAGTAAATTATGACCAAATCAGTATTATTGTAGTATTGCTGTATTTATATACATAAAAAAAAAAAACATTTTATTTTATTATTGTTTTGGTCATATAAGTTTTATGTCTATGTATTTTGAGTTCTTTTAATACTTTAAATTAAACTACACGAAAATGACAAACATTGTCGTCACTATACTAACTTAAAAAAAAAATACTTTTTTTATAATGTTGTTTTTTTTTTTATATAAAAAATACATTTTTTATTTGTAATTTGTAAACCTGTACCGTTTTTTGGGCTAAAATCAATTACCAATATGTTCGCGGAAACTTATCGTTTACATAAAAGCGTTGCCGATTTTAAGGTGTTTAAATGCAATCAGCAGGGAACGCTTTATGTGTGAGACTGTTTCTGGTATTTTTGCATCTTTATAGGCAGTGAACATGCGTACACTTGTACGTGTCAAAATGCCAGTCTTTTCAAGTAGCCACATAAACACATTCATTTACATCTTAAGTGAAAACAAACAACTGAGAAAGAACATGTAACAGTACATTGGATCCAAGCAGCTCTTAAGGTGACACCAGTGACACCTTATATTCCTGATGTCTGTCATTTATGTTAATCAAACAACAAAAGAAAGAAAATCTCTTACTGCTCTTGACTTAATCACTTTTGTAAGAAGATATATATATGTATATTTAATTTACACACTGAATAACATGCAGCGTTTTATATATTTGATTGTTTTATGCAATTAATGTTGCATTTATTATTATTTATTATTGTTTGTTGTCTAGTTGCTTGTAATTAGATTATTATTACAAACTCTTGATGCGGCCTTCAGTCTCCTTCCGAACAAACTGGCACGCAAAGTCAGAATCCATCTTATTGTATCGCGGGAGTAGAAAACTTAGTGAAACAATAGACAAATGCCAGCCAGCAGCAAAACAACAAATCAGAAGCCGCCAAAGCGGGCGGAGCGTCTAAGGGAGACTTATAACATGCGGGAATGAGGATTAGAAGAAAAGGGCAGGCAAACGAAGGGGGGATAGATAATATGGAGAGAGCAGCTGTTGTGAGACCGGAGAAAAAGAAAGTGGGGAGAAAGGGGGGGGAGCAAGGGATCTGTGTTCTCCGCTGGGAGCCGAGGGCCAAGGGAAAGTGATTTCGTCCTTGCAGTTTCAATCCCAGGCCCTGGCGGAGTCTATCGGAAGCAATAGAAAGTAATAAATGAATGGGGAAGTTTTGCAACGGCCGCACTCAAGAGTGGCAGAGTCCAAGTTTGTTGCTGAGGAAGACCTCAGTGCAGCTGCGCATTGGCACTTTTGCACGTGAGGTGAATTTTTATTGTAGAGGACTGCAATAAGCTGCCTGCGGTCTGAGTAAGAGGTTACCACTTTAGGTTAAATGTTATTTAACAAGTTAATCCGCTGCCACTGTGTCTTCCATGTTAAGTAGTCAAACCGCACTTGAAGACGACATGCGTAAAGAAGTAGCTATTGGTTAACATTATCAAACTGAAATGGACTTTTGAAAAAACAGTCGTTTAAGGTGGGTTCTTGATTCCATCCATAGGTTTTTGATCGGATGGAGTCAGATCTAAATGTGCATTTGCAGCGGATTGTAAAATACACAGCGATTTGTTGCTTTCACAATATTTTCACAAAATTTTGGGAATGTGTGTTATGTAACTAAATATGCTGGCTTTTAACACTTACTCCTTTCTCAGTTTGAAACAGCTGAATGAAAAGTGTAAATGCCTCAGAGTGACTGTTATCAAAACATTGCTGTTTGTTTCTGTATTCCGACCAGCCTGCCAATCATGTGCATTCGGGGGCAGGATTTTGTGTTTGACCAACCAATGGGAGAACAGAGGAGTTTGGGTGACCTATTTTAAAACAGTCATTGATTATTTCAGTTCCATTCAGTGAAGTTACACACTTCAGCTTCAGTTAACCATTTTTATACTTTTAAAAGTATTGCTTTATAACCAATTATTGCTTTGCCTGACCAACCAATAGCGTGAGTTTCAGGGTGGGGCTATCATTTTTTGACCAATCAGTGGCAGATTTAAGAAACCAAATTACACACTTAAGCTTACTTTAGCCATTTTAAGTAATTTACAGGCCCTTTAGGTTTTTAAAGGAACTATTATGGCGACCTTATAAAATTGCAAAGGTTATGCGAGGTCTGTCTTACACAAGTAACAAAAAACCTTTTCAATTTATAAGAGCACCACAAATCATCAAACCTTGTATGAAATCCCTTTAGAGGCAGCCCACTATTACCTTGTATTCACTTTTATTTCTCTTTGAAAGCCTTTCACTAGGATCCTTTAAATGGTTCTACACACGCATGTAGGCGGACAGATCTGTTTTATGAAAGAAGCAGCATAGCAAAAGTTTTCTGACCCTTAGAAGAAATGTTGGTTAGCGTCAAAAGATCATTCAGTAAGTACTCACCACAGGTTGACATGAATAAAACATACCGCATTCAGTTTAGCCAAATTTGGTGGGTTTTATTTAAGGTTTACTTGTAGATGACATGAATTTAAAATGTGCCTTTCAGGTTTCATAAAAGTTCACTCAAACATCAAATGTTATTTCCCTAACCTCATGTCATTTCAATAAAACCTGGTATGACGTGTAACTTTCAAGCATCTAACTAAACTACGTTAAAAGAATAGTTTAGCCAATTTAAATTACCCCATGATTTAAGGTCCTGGCACATAGAGTCCAACATTTTTGTATGTATTTTCAATCTCTTTTCTTTTTTCGCATTCGTCATCTTTTCCTTATTATATCCTTGACCTTCTTCCTAACTTTACAATAGCAATGAATGGAGATAAAAAAGGTGGGGTGGTGCATAAGTCTTCCACACTGTTCTGACGGGTGAATAAAGGCCTTTTAAAGTAAAGCAATGCGTTTGGGTAAAACTTCATAATCCAAAATATCTATCTTCCGCAATTTTTCGTACAGTATGTGCGCGCAGAGGTGAGTGCGGCACTCCAGCGAATGATGTAGGACGTAGGTGTAGAAGTAGTGTATGTTTATATGTATTACAGTAATCTGCCAGCGCAAAAAAGTGGATTAAAAAACATAGAGAAAATTAACGTATCTTCTCCATACAAACAGATAACATGAAACACTCTCATTTTACTATTATATGTTTTGGTGAAACCAGCCCCATGATATATCTAGAAAGTGCTTTGACTGGCGGACAGTGCAAGTGGGCGGTCCTTACTTTAGTTTACTAGTTCCTGTTGATTTTAATGAGCTCATTAATATTCACTGGAACTATTTCCCCCCTCCTCTTCAGCACATAATTACCAGCTTTATTCAGCTTTGCACAGCTGTAGTTCATGTATTATTCAGTGTTAATTGCAACTTCGATAGTCATTAATAAAGACTTGTGTTCTTCCTTTGGAGGAGATGACGCACTCACTATGGAAGGCTGACTGTGTGTGTGTTGTGCCACTGGTGCTGTGGATGATGATGATGATGGTGATTATTATTTTGGGTGAATGTGCATTGCAGCAGTGCTCAACAGCTGTGGCGAGAGGGCGGAGTGTGTGCGCGCATGTGTGTGCGTGTCCTCTATTAAAAACGCTATTGAAATATTTGTTTTCACGCCTCAATGGCATTTAATCTCCTGTTGTTCATCAGTTTACACTTGATTTATTTCTTCACCTTTGCTTATTTATTGAATTTAATTACACACAAAGCCGCCGATGGTGGATGCTTGTTTGTGCGAGTTTACGCGAGAGACGTTTTTTTCTTTCTTTCTTTTTTTTTTTTTTCTTTTTACACCTCCCTCACCTCACCCTCTCTTTCTCTCTCCCCAAAATCATTCATTGCAGACTTGGTAAATTGATATAAAACTCCCACTTGGTGGCAGCCAGGTTGCAAACGGTGCCAAACAACTCTGAGTCTATGGCAGCCGGTGCCATTCGGATAAAATATTACCCTGATAATTGTGTGTTAATCGTCCAGTGCGTGCGCTCGTATAGATGATGCAGAGGGACTAGGGTCTGTGGTTTTTAGGACAAGAAAATCTGCGGGTATAGGTGCCGTTGGTGAACCAGAACAAGGTCACGAGGTTCTTGAGTGATTTATAGATGATATAGATGCGTTGGAGATGTGTCTGCGGGTGACTAATTTTAGGGCAAGCTGCCCGCAGGCGTTTATGGAAGTGTGTTAAGGTTTATGTGTTAATGTATGCATGTTAGGGTGCAAAGTCTGTATGTGGAATATAGCAAAAAGACAATATACTCAATATATATATATATATATTAGGGATGGGCATAGATTATTTTTTTTAAAATCTAGATTAAAATGACTCATTTGAATCCCGCCAAAGGCATTCAGAATATGTGCTACCTAAATAATGACTAAAAGTAAATTAATACTTTTAGATTAATAAATATTAATATATATTAATATTTAATATATATGCACATTGTGAAATTAATCTAATTAGATGTTTAGTGACTAAATGCATGATAAAATCATTGCAATATTCACAGCATTGCTTAATTTCACATCAGCCTTTCACCATGTATATATATTTAATATATAATATACCGTCCAACACTATGGGGTATATGTTGTGTTTTGTGTGTGTGTGTGTGGGGGGGTTATTGAGTCAGAGAGGGAGTGACAGTGATGACCTCCTGCCAGAGGGGAAGTGCTCGGAGTCAGAGGACTGCTCGTATGTTTCAGCATCAGCACTGACCCTCGCTGTCATTTCAGCTGATGAACTGAAGGCCGAGGATCTCCCGCAGATACGCACACATGCGTGACACACACACACACACACCTCGCTCCAGGGTGAGTCAGTAGTAGGACTATGAGTCACGTATACGGGTCTATGAATCATGGGTATCTCAGTAAAGCTCTGCTCCATAGGAAGCACTTTCACCCTTACGCGTTACTATCTACACATGCTCTCCTGCAGTGACTTAAGTGGCGGCTTAGAGATAAGATTATGAACGCTGCACTAAATGTCTCATGAAATACTGTGTTATAGCACATGCACCTATTAAATCGTACGCACATATTTATGTAAAGTACATTGCAAAAAATATTGTAATAGTAAAACAGTTTGTTGAATGTATTGTGTATTTGGGATGCGCAATATACAATTACAAAATATGTAAATGTTATTAATTTTAACTAAATAAGGGGGTCATAAAGATTGCATGTTATTTGTTACTGTCTTGAACAAGCTATTTCAGGTAACAGATGTTTATATAAGACAAAATACCTGAATTTATAAAAATGACACCATTTAAAAGTTTAAATACAGTACCCTTGAATCTCAATACTGTGTGTCGTTTCATGGATGATCCACAATTGTCTTTTCTGTGTTGTGATAGTTGTTCACGAGTCCATCTATGGTCCCAAACAGTTCAACTGCCTGCTGTTCTTTAGAAAAATCCTCCATCTCCTGCACATTTATTGGTTTTCCAGCATCTTCTGCATATTTGAACCATTTCCAAAACTAACTGTATGGTTTTGAGAGATTTTCACAATGAGACCAATTGAGAAAATTATCCACAGCTATTACAAAAGGTGGAAACATTTCTTGATGCTCAAGAAGGCAACACATTGCATTGAGAGCATTGAGAGAGTATAATTTTTTGAACACAATTATGTGTACATTTTCCTTTTTTTTTATTTAAATATCATATTTTTCATTTAGTATTGCACTTAAGCTACACAATACTTGACTGTCTCCCAGGAAGACCAAATAAGTACAATTTACCCTGATCATCCAATTCAAAATCCAATGAGCATCAGTAAATGTTTTCACATTATACAATAGTTATGTATGCGTCCCACAATTGTCCTCCATGTGAAAAGATGCATCTCAAAATCATTCATTCAGTGTTGGAAAGAGTTCAGATATACAGAAAATGTTGGAAAACAAAAGAATGAGCAGGAGCTGAAGAATTTTTCTAAAGAACAGTAGGCAGTTGAACTGCTCAGGACCAAGGAGGGACTCATGAGCAACTATCACAAAACAGAAAGACAGTCGTGGATCATCCAGGAAACGACACACAGTATTGAGATTCAAGGGTATGTAAACTTTTGAATGGGGTCATTTTGCTTATCTTGCAACGGGAATGTAAATGTATAAGTACAACTATATATGTTCAACTGTATATGTTCATACATTTATCAGCATTAGACAGTATTTAAGTGTGCATGCTCATTTCCCCATATACAGTTTGTACATGTTAATATATAATTTCTAAATGTAATTTAATTTTCTATCATATTTTAGAGAAAACTTTGCTGAAAGCAACCACCCCAACTTTCCGTTGTTACGAATCAAATGTGCCTACAAATTCTTAATGTGCTTAATTATTATTAAACGAGATTCACAGTCCAATTAAATATGGCATGCATAGCCAAATTCACGTAACAATAAAAGGGCACGTCAAAAGGGACACACGCACACAGAGCGGCAGCAGAAGAAACATTGACACACACAGTCGGAGCGAGTTTGACGAAGCAAATAACTCCCATTCAGGGGCTTTCATGCCTGTCCGCCATTCTGCTATCTGAGGCTCCCGGGCTGTGCAGAGAAATCTCTCGATCTCTTTCCTAGGCTCGGAGCCTCGCAGCGTGCTGATGGCATATCTCCAACACACCCTGATGTGACGAGCCGGTTGGATGGCAGTCTGATGGATTGAGGGCCACATACTGAGAGCCCAATCCTCGCCCCTCCCTTGCCCACCCCTCACCCTGCCAGCCCGCTGATATTGTGCCACATCGTCAACGCCAGCCAAAGCAGGAAACTTCCTGAAAAGCCTGTTGGAATGGATAAACTGCTGGGTTTTTTTTTTGGTCCGAGATAATGACCAGGGCCATTTAGAAACCCAACTGGACTTTTTTACGACTTCTCGGAGCAATGAGTTTGATCTTATGGGTCTTTGCTCATTGCCCTTCATCAGCTTTACATGAGGTAAACAAAGAGGGTGTTACATTAAGTTATTTTTATTTGGAAGATCATGTGCACAATAGCCATGCATGACTGGCGGAGCCCTACGGTATATAAGGTCCATACAGCGCTATTAGATTGCTCAGCGGGTGCTGATTTACACTCTCTGTCATGGGAGGGGGCCTTTTTTTTGTAGTGCTGTCTTTTTCTTGGAATATCCAGGGCCCCTACTGGAAAGCGGCATTAAAACAATAGACTGTATGAAGTGATGAGGAAGGGTTGAGAGCAGGGTCTTGAATCTCATTTGATTTACACTCTAAGGGAAGCCAAGGGGGAATTAGGAAATTAGCTGTGGAGAAACCCCCCCACGAGTGGCACAGGGAGACTTAGCGGTGTTGCGCCTGACTTAAGGGCTTGTGGTTTTTTTTGTTAGTCTGATGGAGCCTTTCCACTGTGCCGAGATTAACTTTTCCTGCCCTTGCTCTTTGGATAATGAAGTGCTAATACTAGCAAGCATGCTGCAGCACATTCTGTCTTATCCAAAAGCGCAAATGTGGAAATGCTTTGTAGTTAGCACTAGCCTTTCGCCAAAATATTCTGACAAACTATTCTACCTTGGAATCCAATTGTTTCTGTTCTGGCCTGGATGGAAAATAAACCTGCCTTAAACGGGTTTGTTTGTTTCCTGGATTACGCTGGCTAATATGTTTTGCTTGTATTTTAGAGTTTTTAATGCTTGGAGCTCCAAACCAGCTCTAGACAAGCTCAGCCAGTTTAAACTTGCTTAGACCACCTAACTATTTAAGCAATTTGTAAGCTTTTGTTGCCATAAAAAATGCAATCCATTTCCATCACTTTTCTCTCCTTTTTTTGGTAATCTTTTTCCTTAATTCTTAAATCTGGGTTAGCCACTTACAATGAAAGTGAATGGGACCAATCCATAAACAGCAAAACACTTGGAGGCAATTTCCCCGAACAGGGTTTAAGACTAGTCCTAGATTAAAATAAATATTAAGAGCTGTCTAAACTTGAAAAAGCTTGCACTGAGATATCTTAAAAAACATTATTGCCATTGTTTGGTCTTAAAATGCTCACAGATAATGCATTTTTGTAAGACATGTTTCTAAAAATTCTTAAATATACCAAGTTAGCAAAGGTCTAGTCAAGGCTTAATCTAATCTCTATCCGGGAAACCGGCCCTAAGTGTTTTAGCAATATTAGTCCTTTTGTGTTACACTAAAGAAAGGATGTCATACAGTTTTAAGACAGAGTTTGGAACAAATAATTTTTGAGAAAGATTTCACTTTTTGGTGAGCTATGCCTTTAAGATGAGATCAAATACGAAGGTTAAAATTAAATTTAACATTTTATTTTCATTTGTCAGGTGAGCAATCTTCTGAAGCAGTTCATGCTTCAACGTGTGACTCCAGAGTTGCAAAAAGACAGCAAAGAAAGGAGTACTTTTATCAAGGAGCCACTGAAAGCTGCTCTTGTTATGCTGTATGTGTGGAAACAGTATCGTCTAGACTTGGACAATGGGATTCTTTATCGTCTCTGCGCTGCCCTTTGCCTGCCAAAATTAACTAAGGATGAGTTCCTATCTTTCTGGACTGACATAATGGAATCATTCTCAACGATTAAAAAGTGAGTACAAGTAATTAGAAAAGGAAAGCATGTGGCCACTGGCCAGGTATGGTTTGGTTTCCCATTAAGAAATTAACAACCACACACACACCTTGAGCAGTGTGCAGCCATTGCTGCGGTGCCCGGGGAGCAGTTAGGGGAACAGTGCCTTGCTCCACCATCAGTGGAGCTATAAAATTACGATTCCCCATGGTAACACCATCTGACAAAAAGAACCTGTGTTTTAGTGCCACTCAGTGGACATTTCTTTTTAAAATTGTGGCAAAACATGCAGTAAGGCATGTAAAAATGGTGTTGCACAAAGAGTGCATAGAGGTGCATATTTTTATGAGACCAGGTTGATTTGACAACTTGAAAGTAAAGTTATTTGTAATCTGATTAATTTTTAATTGCAGTAATGTAATCAAATAACAATTTTAAATAATTAATTTGTATTACTTTTTGGAGTAATTTACCCAACACTGTATATCTTTTACTACTCCTCCATCTTTTAAACCATTTTCAACACTATTGAACTACAGTCCCATGAAACTCCTCTTTGACAGATTTGTGCCCAGGAAAACAATTCTCAGAATGAGTGTAAGAGTAATGCACACTTTCCCTAAAACCTGCCTGCAAGTCTTATAATGTGCCCTAGTAATGGGTCATTCTTGAACGATTTGTTTATTTATTATTTGTATATCTTTAATGTGACTTGGGAAGAATGAGTCGTCTCTGGGAGTGATTGTTCAGCTGTGTATGCGCAACATAGGACCTGTTTTGAATCTGTTTCGAGGGTTTGAGTAGTTCATTCATCACATGCCAGCCCCATAAGCTTTAACCAGCCAGAATGAGATTTGATTAGTTCATCTCCCAACTCTTCGGGTTTGAGTCGTTCGTATGTATGAGCATTGGTTAAAGCCCTATTCAGTGTTGTCTCATCACATGACAAAAGAAGAAATGACTCAAACTTCACATTGCTAATGTGCTCTGCATCTCCAATGTTTTGAAGAAATCTACCATAAATGGTATAATAAATATTAACGTAAGGTATTTAGTCTTGTTTCCATGAAAATGCTCTATAGCATGTTGGCCATGTAATTTACGCAATAATCTTTTTTTATATATATTTTATATATATAAATTGTACTCTGGAAACCAGATGCCCTTAACTGTGTTGGTGTGTAATTTGCGTTCAACTTTTCACATTGTCTAAAATGTAACTTTGAATGCCTTTTCAGCTTGTCTGAGATGGTGGAAGCACTGATACTCAGAGTGAGAGCTGCCAGCATGACTAGATGGATCATTGTAATTCCACTACTTCATCTTCTCAAAGGCACCTCAAAACCATTTGAACCAGTGTTTATTAAGACCAATCCACAATATGAGCAGAGTTGGGCTGGGCTGCAGGGACTCAAATCAGCTAATACAACTTCCAGCGGAAGCCAAGACAGAAGGTATTTAATCTGAGTTTGCAAATGTTGTATTGCAGAATTTTCCTAAATTCCAATTTTGAATTGTCAGTAAAAAATCAAGTTGCCATTTGAACCCACTTTTCAGGTTTCAGTTTATCATGATTCATTTGTGGCTTGTCATTGCTGAATCCCTCTCCTTTAGAGCGTTTTTGAATCTCATGGAGACACACAGGCATTTGGTGGAGATAGACAAACTTCTGGCCAGATCTTGGATGTATTTGATGACTGTAGAAGAGTTGGTTGAGTGCGGCTCCATCATCAATGCAGAACTCTTAGACTTCCTGCAGCTTTTCAACATGAAATGTCCCAGTGATATATCCTTCAGTACATCCAATGTGAGTGTCAGTAAATAAAATAACACAAAAATAACTATTGGGTATTGTATTGTACAAAAAATACAAAGTTTTTATTTACCTGCTGTTTCTCAAGTGGTGTAAATACAATTTGAAAAAAAGTAATATTGCCATAATTTCACATAAAATTTCAAATTAACATAAAAACAGTATGAAGACAACATATTTTTATGACGATAGGTTTGTATCACTGATTTTATTGGCCCTTTTTTAGCGCATGGTACGGCATGGTATGGTTATCAGGTAATGTTCCCAGTGGAACCCCCCATTGTACAATGTAATGCTTTATTTATGTGCACATGCTCTATATCGCCAAAACCTGTCCATTCTTGTTTATTTATTTATTTATTTATTATTATACATTCAATAAAATTCAAATACAACAAATACAAATTCAAATTTCAAATGCTAAGAGGGAGATATAAACAATTTCGTAGGAAAACATTGAAGAATGCACAAGTTTTACAACACAAACTTGTACAGCTTATGGGGGCAATATGTACTTAAAGTGCCCCTATTATGCCATTTTTAAATGTTGCTAATATTGTTTTATGAGTCTCTTAAAACAGGTTTACATGTATGCAAAGTCAAAAAACACTTTAGTTTTCTCCAAAATAGATTTAATTTTATCCCATTTCTAAATTATTCATAAACGACTCATGTAAAGCAGCTCGAAGAATCAGTCTGTCTAGATCCCTCCTTCCTGTGAGCACTCACTGCTGTGATTGGTCAGATGGCGCAGTCCTTTATGATTGGTCTACCGCCATCTTTCTCACATTACCAGGGATGCTTTCAGAGAGCATACATCAACTACTGTAGTTAGCATGCACTGCTCTGCTCGCAATTGGCTTTTGTAAGCGAATTGGCACACCTCTACATTGTGAACTTCAACATTGTATAATGCATAACACTGCGTTAGCCATCGTTTATCATTACTTAAACTAATGAGACAGACAGTGAAGCTGCATCTATCACAATGTTTAGACTACATTAGGCCCACAGGTGAACAACAGAACATCTAGGTTACCTATTGTAACCCCCTGTTCCCTGATGGAGGGAACGGAGACGTATGTCGTATTGACAGACTGGGTCTTATACCTGAGAGCCCTGATTCGCTCAGTATTGAGAAAACGCCAACGAGTTGGCAAGTGGTTAA
>JAUCNO010000460.1:8082655-8115311 GCA_032353835.1 Enteromius viviparus
GTCTTAAAATGCTCACAGATAATGCATTTTTGTAAGACATGTTTCTAAAAATTCTTAAATGTCCTAAATTAGCAAAGTTCTAGTCCTGACTTTATCTAATCCCTATCTGGGAAACCGGGCCTTGATGCTTTACCATATCCCTACACCTTACCTTAACCATCATATCACTTAATTCCTTAAATCTGAGGAAATGACAAATAAGTGACAGTTATGTACAGCACCAAACACTGATTTTATGCCTAAGCTTACACAAAAACTATAAACTGGTTCTTCAAATATGAAGATTAATCACAATGTTGGTCCAGGGTCAACAAAGAGGTTTATCTGGGAAAATGTTGCACTTGATAAAATCAGGTTGTGCGTCACAATACAAAATCCATATCCAGCCTGTTAATCTTACTAATGTAAAGTTATGTCCAATTTTACAACTTTGTTGCCACGACAACACACTGCCATTAACCCTAAAAAGACTGCAGGAATTGAAACAGTTGTTCAGCTCAAATAACACACTACTTTTAACAGAAGAATTATAGAGCTTTTTAAAAATGATATGCACAGATTTTTGCTTTTAAACCCTCCAAAATAAAACGGCCCATTTATGTCAATTGCAAGTGCCTCACTGTTACTACCACTTTTTTGTCTATCTTTTTTTTTTCTTTAAAAAAAAAAGAGTAAATTTTGTGTGCACGCGCATGTGATAAGGAACGAATGTGAAAATGTTCAGGGAAGCTGTTATACAGCTAAATAAAGGAATTCAAGAAATCAATGCAGGAAGTAAAGCCTTCCTTTTTCTCTCATTGGTTTTATTGCTGAGGACTCAGCTGGCCTAGTCTGAGTTTCATGGCTGTGCTAAATGTGATTAATTCATGCAGTAGTTACACTACTCTGGTCACCACTCGGAAGAAGAGTACAGAAGTCTTCTTGTCGCAAGAAACATGTAGCATTAAACATGCTATGTTTCAGAATCCTTTCATTAAGTCTTACACCTAATCGTTCCACAGTAGTAACACAATCAAGTAGAAAAGTCTGATCCTCAGAAGGTCTCGCCATCATCGCATTTTCAGGAACAAGCGGTAACCTTTTTTCCCCATGTACCTTAATTCAGTTTCCCGCCTCATTTGTTGTTAACACAAGCTCCTGAGCTTGACTGGTTCCACGGCTCATGTATCCCATCTCATGCTTGCCCCCCACATTGCCGCTACTGGTTTGCCAACAGAGAGCAAACGACCCGACCCCAGAGTGTCGAAAAGATGTGCCAGCATTACTCTCCATTACTGCCTGTGCTCATCGAGGGTTTCTTCGCCCCTCCAAGCTCTTTGTTCTTTTATGCATTTGTAGATAGATAACCAGGTCCCATATTTGTTCTGACCTTTTTGTTCTTGTGCAGATGTACACGAGGTGTCCAATAGGACTGTTAAGGTCCAATTGCATTGTGAATCTTCTGGGCTAACAAATGTCAGATGCATCGATCGACAGCAACACGCCAAAATAACATGGAAGCAGTTGTTGAGATCCCTACATGTGTTAAGGGGCAATTGAAAATCCTACTCATTAACTCCCAAAGGCAGCTACAATTTTTCATGGATTAATCACTGCTAACTTACTTTATCAGAGCCACTTATCTTCCCACTACAGGAATCCATGCTTGTCCCTGACCAGCGACTTGATAACAGGAAATATTTCACAATGCCAGTGTGCCAAGTCCCTTCAACCCCTTTGCCTCAGGCTCCCTCTTACTCATCCTTTCTTAAACGTCTTTGGGAATGGTGCATGTGCACATGTACGGGTTTGTATTGAGGGTAAATCCAGACCTCATATTAGTTCATTTCTTTTCAGTAATTTGTAACCGCACCACATTAAGATAGGCGCTTAATGGAGCTTAGATAAGCTGCTCTATTCCCCAGGATCCAAGCGGACCAGATGCACTCCAATGCACGGAAGTTACCCTGGCATAGGCCTCAAGTCTGGCTGCAGCACAGAGGGTTAATTCTGGCTTGACTGACAGACTGAATCCCTTCTTTCGCTCATCGTCTGGGTGAATGCTGCTGCTTTATCTTGCTCCTCCAGATCGATCATTGGAGGCAGGCATCTCCTCGACCAGTGGAGCAAGCAGTTTGCCCTCTCTCTATCTCTCTATCCCTCTCTCCTGCCTCAGGTACTGTCTCAGATGGGTCGGCCTAGTCTGATGAACTATTTATGTATGTGTTTATTTAGGTATTTATTAGATGCACTTGCTCAGCAGTCATACCGCCCAGTCTACCTCCGGGGAAGGTTGCGCTACAGACCGACAGCCAACTTGACAAGTTATTTGATTTTGGCACGGTCGTAATAACGTAATCGTTTGAGCTGTTAACAGCCTAGACCCCCTACCCCACCTCCCTCCCTCCTGCTGCCCTCTTTGTTGTCAAAAGTAATAACCAGCTCATTATGGGATGTAAGAAATATCTACTAAGAGATTATGCTCAAAATAAAAGGCGTGAAAGCATAAAGGTGATGCGAATGGACTCTTGCAGCATCCGTAATTAGCTAAGGGGATTGTGGACAATGCTCCCCAGAGAGTCTTCTGTGTACCACCCCCACTCAACTCGACGGCTGCCACAGTGGCGCTCAGAGCCACATTGAGTGTGTAATTAATGTATTTACTGTATGTACCGCTGGCCTGCTCGGCTCCTCTTCAGTTAGAGGGCATTTACGACTGGGAGCTAACAGGGGCACAAGGTTACAGCTGCTCTGGTTTTCATGGCCCTCGCTCTCTCCACCGCTTTCCCTTTCCTCTTGCTTACGTGATGTGTGTCACAACAGCTACACAATTAGAGTTGGTCTTTTTGAGAGCCAAATAGCGTAAATTTATTTTGGTTTTTGCTGATTGCGTCGATCGTCCTGTAGACTTTCTCTCTTACTCCTTTCGTCTTCATGGCGCCGTTTCGAAATCGTGATGGAGAATGTTAAAAGTGCTGAGTCATTTGTCTGATCGGCTAAGTGAAACACATTTGGAGCAAATGAGTCAGGAAAAGAAGTGATTGAAATAGCGGTGGAAATTTCCATGAGAGAGGAGCTAGAGTTTCTGTAGAAGAGTGCGTGGGCTGAGGCAGATGGAGGCGAGGGTCTAATCCCCTCACACACATACACACTCACACGTTTCGCCACAGGAACATTGAAGGGCAAATGTTTGAATCATTTAAAACTCAAGGGAACCGGATCTATTCCAGTGGCCAATGGCATGCTAGAGATGAATGCGTGGCAATGACCCGCAGTGCAGCTTAATTAACGGACACAAGACGGAGAGACACAAAGATAGACGGGGATAGAGGTTTATATAGAAACAAGTGGTAAAGATGGATGGTATTGGAAGGACTGATCTTTATCGTGCCAGGTTTACTGGCACTGAAGGTGTAGTTAATTGGGGTTGGGGTGATTGCCCCACCTGTCTCCAACCTTTTACATCTGTAGTAACTTTTATGCATGAGAAGTCAAACCGTAAAACGAAAATCGCACCGGACAGAGTCCCGAGTGTAATGTCAGATGACTCGTAAGTCTGAAAGGATCACTGGATGCTGCTAACGTGCATTGTGGGACCTTCCCTATAGCCTAGTCCTTGAAGATATGACCCTGCTTCCTAAAGATAGGCTCGCTGCCCAAAGCCTAGGAGATTTTGATGATATAGTGGTCTCTTATTTAATCAACTGGCAGGCTTTATTTGGTGTTTGTTACCCTCCTTTGACCTGTGGGGACTATTAAATGTCACTCCCCTTTAAGTGAGAAAGAGAGACAACTTTGCCCAACTTTGCTTCACCTTTAAAGGTCAGGTGTTGCCATGGTGACAATTGCACCCCCCCCTTCAAACCAACCAATCTGTGTCAGCTTCCTTTTGGTTTCCCACTTGTTTTGCTATCTCTCACTTTCTTTCTCTCTCTCTCAACCTTTTCGCCTTCCCTTGTCCTGACAGATTACAGGATGTTTTTCTTCAATGTTTGGCCTCCAATACAGTGGCTGACGTTTTTATTAAAAGTACTAGTCGTGAACGCGGGGGCTTAAGTGAAGATGCAACAGGCAGGACAGATGCGACCACACTCCCCCGTACCACCACCACGGCCCATTGATGAGAATTAATGCAGCAGCCGATATGCAGAGAGGTGGGAGAAACCAGGAGGATTAGAACTTGAGCTTTCCAGTCACGCTACAGCAATTTATTAGAATTTGTTTGCTTGGCCCTGAAGTCTTCATTCCCCAACCCTGACGGAACGAGAGAGAGAGAGGCTGGAGGTGGGAAGAGTGCAGCAGAGGAGGGGCTTGGGAGACGGGGAAATGGAGATCCAAATGAAGACACAGTCAGCACAACCCGACTTCAAGGGATTTAAGCTACTTTGAGAGTTACACTGCGTCCTAATCTTGCACAATGCGATACATGGTAATTTAGCCGTCTTTCCACATCGCAAATGAATACATCAGGAATTTGGAACAATAGGACTTCTGCAAGGATGGGGCTAACAACATGAGTACACTATTCTTGTTTTTTTTTGTTGTTTTTTTTTGGTTGAAACCCTTTTGCATATTAAAAATATTGGTACTTTAGATAGCTGATGGTTAGAGGACTAAGTTAAGGGATATTTTACACAAAAATCACCATTCTGTGATTAGGAGGGGGGAGTCATGGCCTAATGTATAGAGAGTCGGACCTGTAACCCAAAGGTCGTGGGTTCGAGTCCCATGTCCGGCAGGGATTGTGGGTGGGGGGAGTCAATACCACCTTCAATACCACGACTGAGGTGAGACCCTTGAGCATGGCACTGAGGTGAGACCCTTGAGCATGGCACCGTTCCCCCAACTGCTCCCCGGGCGCCGCAGCAATGGCTGCCCACTGCTCCGGGTGTTTATTCACAGTGTGTGTGTATGTGTGTGTGTGGTTGATCACTTCTCACTACTGTGTGTGTGCACTTGGATGGGTTAAATGCAGAGCACAAATTCTTAGTATGGGAAACCATACCTGGCCACTAGTCACGTCCTCCTTCCTTAATTACTCACTTTACTCTTTAAGTATTCTTGTAGCTTCATAAATATAGGGTTGAACCACTGATGTCACACAAAGATGTCTTTAATTTCTTTCTAGGCCTTGAGCATGGTAGATGCCTTGCTGTCTATGCAGGGTCAGAAAATATCTTCATTTGTGTTAAGTGAAGGTCTGACAGATTAGGAAAAGCATGAGGTTGAGTTATTAATGACAGAATTTTCAGTTTTGGGTGAACTAAACCTTTAAAAATTAGATAGCTTGGTGACATTAGACTCAAACGAGAAGTAATTTTTAGATGTATTCATTTTGGTGCACTTCATTTTTGCTTGTCTATATCAAATTCTCCTTCCTTTATATTCTTCTTTACAAATGTACTGGCACTGAATTCTTACCCTAATCATATACTAAGATACATTTTTTTCCCAGTACTTTGAAGTACTTAAATAAATGCTACAGTATTACCATAGTAAATGTTGAAAAGAAGTATCCCCTCATCCAAAATACATGGCATTATACAAACGTATATTACAGTAATGGTAGTAGACCATTTATAGTCAGCCTATATGTTGATTTTAGACCTTAGTAAGTGCCAAAAGGTTATACAAAATAATATCTTGTGAATTTCTGAGAAGCAGCTGCATAATATTGAAGGCTAAGGTGTCCTCTGAGGCAAGTCTTGTCTTAAATGGATTGAAAATTCCTTTCAAGTACCTGCTGTCTTGGGTTAAGCATTTCGTTTTGACAGAGGGTGAATCATATTATAACTGACATTCAGACAACATGACTTTGAAATGATATATAAAAAAATATACATATATTATGCATAGTTTCTTAAGACAGTTGATTAGTTAATAGTGCAAATGATTTGGGTACAGCCATGACATCCTCAAGAAAATGACTTAAAAACACAGGATGACAAGTATTAGAATCTCCATATGAATTTCTTTCTTTCATTAGACAGTAAAGAAAAAAATCTGAAGCTTGTGCTGGTCGCTGTTTTTCATGCAGTTGCAAGAAACATGACCTGAACCTTTCAAGCTTCAAAAACGGCACAAAAGAACCAAAAGGTTTCATAAATGGGGACAGTATGACTTATGTGCTGTATTTTAAGTCTGAAGAAGCTATACAAAAGCTTTGTGTAAGAAACTGACCTTTTTTTTAGCGAACTATTCCTCTAATTTGATTCACTTTGATTCGCCTTTGAGTCATAGTATGCAGATGTCAAACCCTGAAATAGCTTGTATGTTTTCGACCCCCTTATTCCAAGTTCAAAGACATTATTGAGGAATTTATGAACCAGAAGGTGAGTCAGCTTCATGAATGAGGCGTTCTCACGAATCTTCTCCTTTCAGTGATTATGAAAAATACAACATTATCCTTTAATGTCCTAAAATGAGTGGCACATGTATGGCCTTGTCAACAAGAACTGTGTATCGAGAGAAGAGAAGTTAGAGAAGAACTATAACGTTAAGTTGGTGTGATGCTGGGAAGTGGGCTGCAATACGATGTGACAGACATTGAGTCAGCTTCTGTTCTTCAGGGCCTGAGCTCAGCAGGAAAGCATCTCTTTGGCCATGCATTCCCAGCATGCAGCACGGATGCAGCTTTCCACCTTATCAACTGCAGCAGGAATTTGTCTGAAAAATTAAGACAAGAATCCCTTGGAGAACTTTGAAAGGAATGTGTTTCTACACCCTTGCACATTATTTAATGCTCCAGATAAACAGGAAATGTTTAATATTAAATTAAAGGAGAAACGACACAACCATGAATGCAAGAAAAACTGCTCTTATTAAAAGATATCATTCATTTTCACAACAGGGACCTTTTATTGGTGTGGAAAATCTATTTTGCTGCCCTGTTTGCCCAGATACATAGCAGACAGATTTATCTCAGCACTATAAATAATTTACTACTCCTAAATAAAAAAAAATCACAACCCAGAGAGCTGAATTATGCAATTTTACATATTCCAGTGATAGCTTGGACGTGAATTAATTGATACCAAAATTGGCTAAAGGTTTGAAAATGAAATCGATACATCTTCAAAGGCCCAGGCTCATAAATAAGCCATAGTAAATAAACATAATACGTCAGCGTGCAAAATGTATGGGAGGCTGTAGCTCTTACAGAATCCCGTATCATTGAAGTGTTGACATTTAAACTTGTGTAACGTATCTGATAAAAGCAGTATAATTGAATAGAAACTTAAACTTTCGGAAAACTCAAGTATACTTTGAGTGCCATTCAAGTGGTATGTCAAATGGGAGAATGCTTAGCTAAAGGTTAGTTAAGCTGGTATTGGCTGTTGTTCTGTTTTTCAGCCTGTAGCTTAGCATTGACGATTATGACTGATGTGCGTCAGTATCACGTGATTATTTCTGAGGCATTTGCGTATTTATGCCTTACAAGCGTAGCGAAGGGAGCTAAGGCAGACTGGGTGGTAGCTAATGTGCTATTTGAGTGTATGTGTGTGTGTTCGTGCGGCTGCATGCTGGCTTTACGGTGACGGGGTCATTTACATATAAATGAAAGTTGCCGATCACACGCGGCTGACCCCATTTATTCTGGCGGACGGACAGGCAGGCCCGGCTAGCGTCGACACACTGCCGAATTACTCCAAATTACCACATTTCCATCTCCACATTGGCCCTGTCAAACAAGTGCTCATCGTCGCCACGTTTTCTCTTCCTTTTTTCCCTTTTGCTCTTTTTTCCCCCTTTCTTTCTCCACCAGAAGGAATATGTGTAATTGGCAATGGAGAATTTAAAAGGGCTGTCATTGCCTGTGCTAGGCACCCGGACAGCGACCCACCATATTGAATTAGAGAGAGAGGTTTTGTGTTGAGGGTGAAACTGAGACAGTGTAGGAAATACCTCAGAGATTATAAGCCATCGGGAATTTAGAATTGGAATAGCACATTTAGCTGTCATTTAGCTGTCGCAATTCCGTATCTAGCTAACATCTCATGAAACGACTTGAGAATTTGTAGTGCGTTTCATACTTTTATACTTTGGTGTTGGCGCAGACTTTTCACATTACTTATCGCAGACTAGTGCGTCAAATCCGAAATTTTGAATTCTCCCAGTTGTTATTCCCATGGGTGTGATTCTGGAATTATCCATCCTGACTCAGTCTGGGAGCTGAGAAAGCAGTGGTACAGAAAAATTGAAGTTGTTCCCTTACCTTGTCAAACCGTGATGAAGAGAAATCTCTGAAGCAAGATCTCCCAAATACCATTTATTTGATATTCCGTGCACCTAGCGTATCTATAATCTCGGGTCTCTTCAGAGCAAGAAGCAATCAGTGGCACCATGAAATCAATGGCGAGGACAATTATGAGTGAGCGTGGAGGTTAACTGGACGTATATGTCCATGCTATCGCGATGCAGCCTGTCAAATGATGGTTACCCGTCTCTAGTAGGAATAGGTCAAGCAGTCAATGCATGACAGGACCCGGACAGTGACTCGAGACCTCTAGAACCTGAGGCTAACCTATCTAGTCAGTAATGTCATTGGTGACTTTGGGATTCTATTAGTGGCCTTGGAAGAGGAGCTGGCCCAAAGCCCAGTGGTACAACCATAATTGATCTGTCATAGAAGATGCCCCTGCAACCTCCCTTGTGGCCCCAGCTGAATCCCCCAAAAGCCTGCTCCACATGTCTCCATCTCTACCTGGAGAATGAAGCCAGAAAGTGGCCTGAAGGTCACATTTAATGATGGAGGTGGAAAATAAAGAGGCCTGAGATGTTGGATACCGACCATAATTGCCAGTGAACAGTGGGGTTATTTGATATTGATTCTCAATGAGGGGAATCCATGATGTCTATACAGGCTGCTTACGTGTCTGCTCGATGACTGCAGGCCGGTCAATACCACTGTGCGGCACCTGGGAACCCGAGGAGACCCTCCAACCCGAGGCTCATTTGAATGGGTGAATAGTTATTGGTTCCCTCTCCCCTGCAGCCGTTGTGTGGCCTCATTTGTATTTTTAGTGAATTATTCTGGTTGCACAACCTGAACCCACTTAAGCGTGTCACTTAGCATTTGTTGAAGTTTCGCCGGGGTGCGGGCCTCATCAGGTTTCAGCCTGGGAGTCTGCGGTTAAGTGCCCGCTTGTCATGTTTATTTATTTCATTCTTTCTCTTTTTTTATTTTCATTTTGTAATACAGGATTGCAATGCTGATGGTGGCTGTCTGGGTTGTTTAATCCAGCAATTCTCAACCGGTTTTGCTTTAACAAGTGGCTTTTTGACAATAAGAGTTCAGAATTGTTTTTGTATCTTATTTTATATTACCTTTTATATTATCTTATATTATTTTATATTATCTTTTATCCTTATTATAAGGATAACACACATTAATCAAAATTTCTGTAAATGTTAGAACCCTTATTTAATGTAATCGAGGTAATGCTTTCTATAGCAATAAACAATATTTCTCTACCGATTATCGGCAGATATTAGAGCTTTTTCCTTTAAGGCGGGACACTACAACAAACAAACAACAAACTAATAGTGATCACTGTGCTTACCCAGTTGATTGATTATATTGATAAATGTCAAAAAAAAATTGTATTACAGGTTTTCTAAAATGTTAGGTTTATTTAATGCGATTTTTGCTATTTTTCTTACATTTCTAGTACAAAATTCTGAACTCTGGATGAAGCCAGTTTTGAAATTCTTTTAAGATTTTACATATAAGAGTTTATTAGAGATGGTTTTAGAGAGGGTATTTTCTAGCATGTCATTTTTGTCACTTTGTAATTCAGAAAACACTTAAAATGGATTGAAAACAATATACAGCTCTGGAAAAAAATTAGAGACCACTGCAATTTACTCCTAAATCAGAATCTATTTGAGTATTTAAGCTCTCTAAGCATTTCATGGCAGTTTATTGAGGTACTTATTTGGTGAGCACCTGAATCCAATTGTATTTAACGGGAAATGTATAAAAAACACTGCTGTAATCAACACTTTCCTCTTGCAGTGTGACCAGTTGGATGGTAAAAAAATGCTAGAAGTCTTCCAAAAGTAATTAGAAATGGAAAAATAAACACCAAACAAGCCAAACACAGTGAAAAGAATGGTTTTAAATCCAGAAAAAAGACCTCAATCCTAGTTTTATTGGCACAAGGAATCAGTGAGCATCAAGTTGCTTCTGTCCCTAATATTTCAAAGACGGCAGTTTACAAAAAATTAAACAATAGTGCATTGTTTTGTATCGGTGGTGTATCGGTGAGATGAACAGTTTTAAGAATAAAACACAAAAGAAACAGATTTTTCTGCGGTGGTCTCTTATGTTTTTTCCATAGCAGTATGTTTTTTTGGGGGCCGAAAATGTTTTTCATAATCAAGCAAATTCGAACAAATTACTCCGTAAAAACCTTCAGGATATAGACAGGAATAATAATTTAATGATCTGTGTATGTAAGTGCTACCGAAGAGTAGATTTATGGCTAAGTAAAATTCCTTTTAATAAAAAACCCTTTAGAAGTATGAATTTGAAATTTAAATCTCTTGGCAGAAATAAATAAAGTGGTACAAACGAAACACTTAACCATCCTTTAGATTTTTCTTTCCACTATTAAGGATATTAAAGGATAAGGATAACTTATTTTGCTAGCTTAGCATTGTTGTTGTATTTAGCATTGCTTTCCCTGCTGCCCGCAAATTTATCAAAACGGATTGTGGAATTTTTTTGGAGTCACGACCCACCAATGAAGACAACCACACTTTTTAAGACACAGCCAAAGGATAGAGAACAGGTGAAGGTGTCGCCATACGCACAGTGGCGTAATCCCGCTAAGTCGTCATTAGATTACCTGCCGGTGTCAGTTAAATGCTGCAAATCCGCTGAACACTCATCCTGGCCTAACTTGAAAACATGACAATGTTAAAGCCGCTATGTCTGATCCCAATTTGAATAATCTTAACTGTTTATATGTGGCGAGATGCCTAATCCCTGTGACTCACACTATAAGGGGCGCTCACTTGAACGCATGACGCACTAGTGTGGAAGTACAAATGGCACGGAATATTGAAATTGGTCCCTGGAGGCAATTACTCATTCTTGTTCTATATCTTGGTCTTCCTTTAACATGCTTCACGTTTTGTTTTGTTTTTCCTCTCTCTCTGCAGGAGACACTCTTCCTTGTTCCACTTTAGTATGCATGCAAAATCACTCACAAATCCATGATATACATTATAAATGAGGCATCCGATTTGCCACACGTGTCATAGAGCAGAAATTTTTATGTGTCACCATCTTTCCCTCAATTCAAACACAGTTCTGATGTCAAGTGTACAGCGGTGGAGCAAGTGATCACGGCAGGAATATGTTTGGCTTCATGCCCCCTGGCCACATGTGTCGTTGATTCGTCTCCTTTGGACATTTTTTTTATTGATTTATTTTAAACTAGGTGGAAAAAATACTTGAGTAATGAGAAGCCTGAGGTGACAAGAAAAGGAATAAAAAAAAAAAAAGGAAGATGGAGGCAGAGCTATATAAAAATTACAAAAAGATTATAATTTTCTTTTTTTAGTTTAGATTAGACATGTGGTAACTTTTTCTGGAGTTTTATAAATGTTCTCAATTTGAATTGTATACAAATGTGACATTTAAGATATTTTTAATATAATCGACTTAAAATCTGACCCTGGACCACAAAGCCATCATTTTTTTTCAAATTGAGATTTACACACCATCTGAAAACTGAATAAATAGGCTTTCCATGTATGGTTTGCTAGGATAAGGCAATATTTGACAGTATTTAAATGCAACTACTAAAAATGAGGTATCTGAAAATGCAGAAAATCACCTTCAAAATTGTCCAAATGAAGTTCTTAGCAATGCATATTACTAATCAAAAATAGGTTTTGATAAATTTATGGTAGGAAATTTGAAAAATATCTTCATGGATAACAATTTTTACTTAATACCCTATAGATGTTTGGCGTAAAAGAAAAATAATCATCTAATGTATTGTTTGCTATTGCTATAAATATACCTGTGCTACTTACAGTATGAATGATTTTGCGGTCCATGTATGCAAATAATTTTTTTTAAATGATAAAATTACTACTTAATCTTTCTTAAATACCATTCTGAACTGAGAATGAACAGTTTGTAGCTCAGTAATAGAAAGTTGCTGAAAAATATTCCATTATTTTAAGCAATAGCCTGGAAATAGCAAGTATTGCAAACGCTTGGAAAAAACTCTGGGTTATGGAGAGGGAGGGAGGAACTGATATTAATTTATTTAAAAATCACTTTTATTTTTCTCCCTTTTAGTGGTTTCTAAATGATCTCCAAGCACAGAATTGGCAAAAATAGCCATCTGAACTGACATGCCACAGTTCCCACTTTAAAATGACTCTCTGTTTAGCGAAGTTGTGCTCTACCTAATCGATGCCCCCCATTAATTCTTTTTAGCTTGATTTAAACGGTACAACTCTAGAGTTTAGCACTCCACAAAAGCCACCTGTTCTGAATGGGTCACCTTTATAAGTCTCAGGCCCTGCATTGATTTTCAGCAGGACTTATTTCATGAACCAGGTCTTTGGGACAGGACACAGATGAAGATGAACTAGGAGGCTAAATCACTTTTCTTTGGCCTCTTTTTTTCACTCGCTCTCCCTTTCGCTTGAAATCCCCCCACCCTTTCCCATAATTCTCTGCTGTCATGTTTCCAGTGGAGTGCAGCCAAGGCGGAGTTTCAGAAAAAGACACTTTTTTTCATTTTTGCACTTTACTTCTTAACACCAGGATGGATACATCATCTGTCACGTTTGAGTTGGTTTATGTGAATTACTAGCATGTCTAAACACGCCTTTGCAGGCGGTGGGTTAAAATATCAAGCGCGATGTGTATGCGCAAGATCGCTCAAGCATTAGCTAGAAGGCTAGCAAAGAGGGTTGACTTCGTCAGATGTAAATGCTGTATGATTTAGCAGGTTTCCATGGCTTTACAAATGGAATATGAAGAGCGTGTGAACTTTTAAAAAAAATAATAAATTATTAAAGACAGCAAACCTCGTGGCAGGAGGCTAGAGTTCATGCAGAGTGCAAGGTATTCGAGGGAGTCACTTCATCTCTCTTTCATACTGTCTTCCAGCATCGCGGACATCAACGTTGACACCTTTAAATGCGATGCTCCCCGTTGAATTAATGCCGGGGTAAAATAAATGTCCCTGGATGGTTGTGCGCATAGGATGATGGGAAGCGAGCATCTGTCAACGTGGTGGGATGGACACAGGTGGCGGAAATGATTATGGAAATGTTTATGGAACGGACTTGTCTCTCTGTGGGATATAGCTTAAAGAAAGGAAGGAAGTCGAGAGTAAATCAACCCACAACCCTTGGGATGTGTCTTAGTGAGATCCCAAGTGTGAGAAAAGACGTCCCAATATACATTAAGATCTTCCTTGCATACTGTATCCCCGTGTGTGTATGTAACCTACGACCATAGGAATCTGAATTTCAACAGTGAATTTTAACGTTCTCTTTCCCGGGTGTGTGCTTTTATTAAATATTTTGTCTGATGATTATGATTTCAAATACAAATGTGAAGTATTCTTAGCTTAAGAGGTTAAATTATGCATATTTTCTCCCAAAAAAAAACAAAAAAACAACAACAGTGGAGAAAGGGTATAAAAAAATTCTCTAAAACGTAAAAATGTGTCTTTTTGATGCTAGTTTATTGTTTATTTGACCAAATCATCATCTAAACTAGTCATTTAAAATGCTTCATATGCATTTTCACTATTGTCATATGATATGCGTTAGTCATTTTTGTTGTTATATAATATGCGTTAAGCATGTTTTAGCGTAACGTACACATTCTGAATAGTGATAAAAAGTTGTGTTTGCGCCATTTTTGTGCAGATGTAAGTTGTATTTTTATTTTTTTAATCTTAATTCATCTCGTATTTATAAGTTTAAAAAAGTTAATTTCTCTCGCACAGCACTTCTGTTTCCTGGGGTTAATTCACGTTTCAATTCATGCTGTGTTTATAATACGTTGCAATTACGGTAATACCGAGATGACAACATGTGACGTTCAACTCGCTGCTGTTTTCGGACTGGGGATTGTCTGTTAACCGGCATAAAACAATGTTAATGGTAGCTATAAAACACAATGCAAGTACCAGTTGCTATGCAAATGTGTTATTTGTACACTTTATCCTTTAGGTCGTTATTACACGGATACCTTGGATAGCAAGGATGTCTTTCATTTATGTTCACATTATTTGTGTATGAAGACATCTACATAAGCAAAAAGTCAATTTTTTAGATTGGCAAAGAAATTCGTCAATGCGAATTTCAAAACGTAAATATTGCGAAACAACTGCTCGATTCAATTTCTATATAATTTTTCTCTGGTTCTGTGTGAAGTGCAGGAGGTAAAAACCATAGCGCTCAGAAAACTGCAATTTGGCAAGTTGTAATTATGAGTTCTATGACAGTATGAACGCTTTTTTGAGTTGCTATCTTGTAATCACGATAATTACGATATGCTGTGAGCACACCTTTATGGGTCAGGTAAATTTGCGCCGTTATTGACTAGATTATTTGAAACAGTTGTATTCTCGTTATGTTTGTATCGACAGCACGCATTTAATGATTGCCATGATGCACATTTTTCATCATAGATTAATAGTTCATTAGCAATTTTGCGTTTTAATATTAAAACTGTTATAAACACCTTGACAACTGCAGGTAAACTCCCATTCCCTCTATTAAAATCAATTTAGACGTACTCTGAGATGGACAGACACTTACATCATGTTTTCGGCATAACTGCACCATGTTTTCACGTAGTTGGAGTCCTTCGGGGCGGGATATGGAAAATGCTGGAGTTCATCTGCCTGTCAGCACCGAGGTCAGACTAGTTCAAGGTCTAAACTGCTGTGTGTGTTTTATTTAGCCTGTTTGTATACTCTCTGTATAGGAGGATGCAGGGAATGGTTTTCTAGAAGGAGAAATTATAACAAAGCAGCTCTTACTAGATGGAGGATTTAAATCTGTTATGGCATAAAAAGGAATTTAGCTTGGGTTTGGTTTCCTGTATGAACTTCTTAGCATCTGTTTAGAGCTATAACAGACTACTAAAGAGAAAACTTATGTAGATAGTTGTAATGCCACTAATTCTATGCTTTTGGTTCAGACTATCTGTATCGACTTCTCTGTCAATCAAATTCTTCATCTGCTCTTTGAGTTTCACAATTGAAGAAAATCAGTCAATTATAATTATGTTCCTTTTGAGTGAACCGTTTATTACTGTTTTTTATGTATTCATAGAAAAGACAATTTTTTTCCCAATATAATGTTCTGTTATGTATTTTTGAAAACATATACAGAAGGCAACAAAAAAGTTTGTAATCCTTTGTTATTTAACAAAACCGTGAAATCTAAAAAAGAACGCGATTGTCATTTCATTTTTGGTTCTAATAAAAAAAAGTTTTTCAATAAACATAACTTTACCTCTACTATTGCTTATGTACTTGGAATTGGAATTGAATTGGACTGCAACCGCAGACAGATGGACTAAGCATGCTGGATCCTTGTTGAGTTCTAGTCCGTACAAACACACTCGCAATGACAGACACAGAACCACATTGCCTCGGCTGTAAAACACTGAACGCACAAAGATCACAAAGATGTTGTTTCACTATCGATCGTCAAGGCAACGATGATTTAGATCCCGTGCGAGATAAGTGTGCTGAAACGCTGTAAGAAACGGACAATTGGTTGAAAAAAAAACAGGACAGGTTAAATTGGACACACAGCTTTTTAGGTCAACAAAGTCCTCCATTTATTTAGCAAGATTATTTGGTTATCTGCTATTTGCATTTAGCACAGATTTTTTTTTTCTTTTTTCCATGCTGTGCAAACCCTGTCAGCACAGCCCAGCGACCCATTTTTGAGTTGCAACCCACTGGTTGGGAACCGCTGCAGTAGGGCACATTACCATTATTGCATCATCTCTCATGGCAGATAGGTGAATGGCTTTGAGCAAATGCCACTTCTGGCTTCAGGTCTTTCTCTCTTTTCCTTTCCATCTGTCTATCCTCCCATCTCCTAGTCGTTCCCCCCGGCTTTTTTTCTGTCCGCACCTGACACTTGGTCGACTTGCATCGCTGCCTCCCTCTCTCCTCTGCCTCTTCCCTTTCAGTTCTGCTGTTGTCATCCCCTCAGGACCACGAGGTTGAAAGAGGTTAGATGTGTCATGGAAGGGTGCAGGGTGGCTTAAAAAAAAGACAAAAAACTGCAAGCTGTGGTGAATTGCTAATAGGCTATCATAGCGCTGAGAAGGCGTTGGCTCGCCGGAGGTCTGTAACCCATTAAAGAAACGTCAACTCGGCATAGGTATGCCGGGAATTATGGGTCACTGACCGGGAAGTGGTGCTGGGCACCCATTGGTCAGAGGAGTGCCCTGTAATCTGTCACAATCCTGTAGCGGTAGTGACAGCGAGGGGAGCTTCCCCCTCGTTCTGCCACGGCAGGGCAAAGCAAGCACAGAGCAAAATACCGTGAAGCCCCCTGAATGATGTATTAGCACATCCTAAAGAGATCTGCCAGTCGAAAAAGTTAAGGTTACCAGTCGTGTATATACATCATACTTTATTTAATATGGCCTGCCATGTTTCCACGCAGAAATATAGTGCTGGTTTTAACCAGATAAACAAAGCAAAAGAACTGAGGCACCAGGAAATACTCAAGGTCAAGGTTTCATGAGTAATTTAGGTCAAGAGATCCCAAGAAAACCATTTTCTCTAGATCTTTCGCGTTCGATTTTGACATGTCAAGAAAAAGTCCAAATCTTGAGCAAGCAAACTTGTTACTCTGAAATGATGAGAAAAGTAAGACAAAGCCTTGAGAAAACAACACCGGTTGTGGTAGTATCACAAGAACAAAGTAAAACAGGAGTAAACAACTTGAAAGACTACGGGACAATTAAGTCAAGAATGAAACGAGTTCAAAAGTGTATTGTTTTGTTGAGATCACAAGAAAGTCAAGAACTTCAAAAAACTGTTTAGGTCTCAAGAAAACCGTTTATGCTGAGATCACTTGCACGACTTTTGGTTTGTTGCGAAAATGAGAATGAGATTTGGAAAACACAACCTTTGTTAGACTTAGATCACAAGGACATGCCTGGCAAAACAAAAACCAGTAATAATGCACTCTCGTGGCTTCCTTAGACGTTTGTAGAGTACAATAGTATTTAGATACATTCATTATTCACGGGAAGGTGTGGCCTAATCGTCAGTTTTTCAGTTTGGAAGTGCTTCTTTTGACATCTTTTACTTTTAAAGCTGTCATCGTCAAACTTTGAAGACATAAGAGTCGTTAAACATGATTGCCAACATTTTGACATGAAACGCCACCAATTGCTCTTCAAATAGTTTCTACGAGACAGGGCTGGAAACGAAATTGAGAATAAAAAGAGATCAAACCAAACACCACAGTGCTTCTTAGGAATTTGTTGACAGATTTCTTTCCCCTCCAACAAACCTCACGTCTCTTTCCAGAAAGCGATGGCTTTCTTTGAGCTGCAAACGCCTTTTACCAGAGATGTCTGGGAAAGATGCCCTTCCCCTGATAAAAGACCACGGCAGCTGTGAAGTCAGGGAATCTCTCTTGTGCACTACCTTTCTCTCTTTATCTTGCTTTGACACTCCGGTGACTGGCTTGCGAGCGTTTGTAGGATTAGAGCCTTTTATCGTTCTTTTTTTTTATTTGTTCTTGTTGAGTTTGTCAGCTCGGACCTTTCATCCACTTCCAGGTGAACCTGTGTTAAAACTGGGTTCTCTCCAGGAACCGTTGTACACACTCATACAGACGTTGTTTTTTTGACGGTCTTCCTGGTTGGAGCGCTGGGAAAGGTCAGCAGCCACATCTTGCGGTGCGAACTTAGGAGGCCGAGGAACGTTAAGGGGGGGAGATTTAATCTAGACCGCTGACCTTTTGAGGAACGTCAGACTGAAAGCGCATCTTGATGCGGCGTAAGATAACTCGACGTTTGCTGGACCGCGGCGTTAGACATTTTTCGAGCACTGCAGACGTTCCAGATTGCTCAGAGAGTGCGGTGTCGGTGGTGGAAAGGCACCGGAGCTACATCCGACCTCCAGTATTGTGCGAATTGGAGTTTTTGACTTCAGAAGCTTGCGATTGACAAGTCGGTGCAGTCGATACTCTTATCAGGGCTTCCACAGAGGTGCTGGGAGCAAAATACCTCACACGCACACATGCTGGCAGATACTTCTTCACCTCGTTCTCCCTCATCCATTTTCGGTCTCATTTTCTTCCTGTGAGAGACTCTTGGCTTACATTTTGAAAGGAGCTGTTTACGCAAAAATGCTAATTTTGTCATTTATTTACACTTGTGTTGTTTGGAACTCCTGTGGAGGACTAAAGGATCATTGTTGCATATATCTTCTAAATCGAATGCAACCCATATTATGCTGTATTACAGCTCCTACTTTGTAACTTTGTGTTGGAAGCAGACTAGCTGCTGGAGATGGAAGAATAACTCGTTCTCGCCGTCCCTCTCTCTTCCGTTCTCACCTTCCTGTACGGTAGATTTATTAGTTGAGCCGAGGCCCAAGGCTGTCACCACACAGCGCACTTTCAAATCAATAATTGGAAATATTAATTATCGCAGCTGGGATGCTCCAGTCAAAAGGTGTTTATTTCCCTATTAGGAATAACAGAGGAGAAGGGGCTTTGATGGCCTGCTAATGCTAAATAATGATCAGGGAATAGGCTGTTATCTCACTGTTAAACTCCAGCCAAACCACCGGCACACTCTCACACACACACACACACACACACACAAAGGATCCCTGACTCTTAGTCAGACAAGCTTGTTCATTGCATGGTTGCTATAGTTTTAAATGTATCACGAGATTTTATTTATTTGTTTGTTGTTTATAAAATCTGCATTGAGGGTTTTTTTGGAGTGCATTTACAGATTTTAGTTACATTTTTATTACAGTTAATTTTGATTCAAGAAAATTTTTTTTCGTTTTGTGAACCATTTTAGTAAGTGAATGAATAAAACAGAAATAAAATAAAATAAAACATATGTGGTGCTAAACGCCTTTCAAACATACAGGCCAGTAGGGGAGCAAAGCTCAAAAGTCTGTTTTTAACAGTATTCTTCAAGCCGTGATTCTACGTCGCCACTGACCTGAAAAAAAAAATAGCGTACAATAAACATCCTGGTTTGACTGCTATGAAAAACGGCGTCTTTTTCTCATTCACAAGTTGTAAAACCAAAGCAAACCATACATTTCGTCCATGTTGACTGTTTGTCCCACGTGCAATTTATGACAGTGCGGCGTAAAACAAATACGGGAATTATTTCACATTTATCATAGACGACGGAGGCAACAAGGCACAGTCCCGGTTTGCTGGGAGCAGCTTGTACTGAATTTCTATCTACCCCAGCACAGCGGTGCCTAATCAAACATCACTACAGGAGAACAGACTGTCTCTCAGGAGAATGGCTGTTTCATATCCCCCCACTGTATTTTGTTTACCCTGTTTGATAGCTCCCCCTTTTGAAAGACAGCAGCACAGCAAACAACATGATTATCGAGTATTGTGTGCTTAAAGAAACAGATGACAAGGACAAAGAGACAGTTGCTCCCATAGCTACGTCGCAAATCCCAAAAAATACATTCCCATACGTGCCGGTCGGGATTGCTGGGGACCGGAGGATCATGCGCATCATCCCAAACGAGATGCAACTGACACGCTCCTGTTGGGACGTGGGGATTTGAATTGTTCCGCTGAGTTTAAACAACAGATTGGCAAACACAGGGACGCCGGTGCTTTTGCTGCGGGCGGCAAATGTATAAGTGTGCGTTTCCGCCAGCACGAGTCTATCAGCATATGTGGGGGAGCAATAGGGTGGAGTCACGGCTCTGGAAATGCCACTCAACTGAGAAGCAATCTTATCTGGCAGTTGCAGGCAGTTCTCCTTTGCCTTCACTTAATCACTTAAATTTAATACAAAAACATAGCATTTTTATTAAATATATACAGTACTGTATGTGTGTGTATTTATATATGAATAATAAATATGCATAGTACACACACACACATGTGTATAATGTAAAGAAAAAGTTTTATTTAGATTTATTTAATCACGATTTATCGTTTGCCAGCACAAATTTTTATATTTTCAAGTTAATGTTATTTATTTTTAATTGATTTTTAGTCCTTTAAGCATACGGAAGCACCATGGAAGCCTGTACTGTAAAAAGTCAATGGGGATCAAAATATATGAATGTGTGTGAGAGTGTAAATGTGTGTACCCGCAGTATTCGCCATCCCATTAGAGGTGAGAAAAATGCAATAAACTGAGTTCCGTCGATACTAAATGTGCAAGGGAGAAACACATTGCTCTTAGGAAAACAAATGGACCATTACACCAGCATTTTATGACCAGGACAGTGACTAGTTAGAGAGGTGAGTCCATAACCTTACATGAAAGTCCAATGTGTTAGGAATACTGACTCACTGATGGCGTTTACAGGTATGAGGTAGTTTTAAAAGCATTCCTTTGCTTTATTAAAAGACATAGCATTGGCAGTGTTGCCCGCATATTGCTCTGTAAAAAAGCGTCTGCTTTGTCTAATGTGGGCCACTGTTTGTGTTTGTCAGATGATTTGTTTGGAACGGTTATGTCTCACAATTATGCCTGTACTTCGAATAGACTATTTTATTTATTTTTTTACTTCAACTGAAGTGTATGACGAAGCTACTGAACTCTGACCTTCAAAAAAAATGATATATTTTGCCTTTTCCCCCTTTGCACAAAGACTTAGACCCTGGTAGTTATTATTTACGATGGATCAATTTATGGAATAATTTCTCAGAGGAAGGTTATTCGGTTCCTCAAGGTGAAAATGGATACGTTTAACACTTAATGAATCTGGCCTGGCCGTCTTCCTCATATATCAGCATGTTATTAAGGCATTTTAAAATCCCATTATGGTGTTTCTCCTTGAACAAGTCATGCTTTTATGGGACTGGCCTGTCTTTAAAACTGACCTTTTTTAATCCCCCATACACACACACACACACACACACACACAGACACACACAATTGGACAGTAAAAGAAAATATGTTGAGGAGAAAGACAAAATGTTGATCCTGTCGTCTCTGAAACGTTTCCAAGGCTCTTGAGTTGGCGTTGAAATGAAACGGAAGTTCCTACAGCATTCACAAAGGCTTAATTTCAGGTTACAGATGGCTGGGGAGCCTGCAAAGGGCACTTCGCAAATTTGGGTAATCTTGTCGCAAATCTCCCTACAGCTCTTGGCCCTTTTTCATGCAAACTGGGCCTGCTGTGTTGCTATTAGCGGTTTGTTTTGGATCGATAGAAAGCTCCCATTGGATTACAATGCTGGGGAATGGATGTTATAGTGTAAATTAGGCCTTGAGGACAGGATCTGTCCTGTTTTTCAACAATTAAAGAATGTGTAAGCAAAACTTTAAAGCTCCGTATTAATCAGCATTTATGCTAATGAATCAAATGTGCATTAACACTAAATAAACCCTGATAGAAAGGACATCAAATATTTATAAGCCGCTTTATAAAGTTGGTATACTGCTCCAATAGCCCACACTTCTATTATTTCTTTCTACATTACATCCCCATGTAGGAATAAATAGGAGAATAGAAAAACTCTTTGAACATCCTTTGATCCTGCAGCAAAATCCGCTTGAATCCTCGAACGACGGGCGAAAGAAGGAAAAACAAACAAACAATATATATTTTCTTTCTGTTTTGCTAAAGTTTGTCGAATAAGTACCAGTCAAACTACAACCTTTATGGGGATAATGAAAAAAAAAATGGTTGAGCGAAATACGGAGCACAAAAACTGTGATGACACAAGCATCTAATCCAACAAATGCCATTCTTATCAGGCTTTAGTAGATTACCGTGAGCCTTCTACCCACAGAATCCCTCCTTGCCAGACACTCTCCACAGCCTAAGGGGCAGGGATCAATAGGGCTTCATTGATCTCTCTCTCTCTCTCTCTCTCTCTCGCGACTGCCTCTACTTTAATTGTTGTTGCATTTCACTTCCTCCTTGCCACCGTCGCTAGAGACTGTAACCAAGCGAGCACCGCGGAGCAAATACAAAAAAGCTTGCTGATTAGACCAGTGATTTTTCTGATTTACTTAAAGCTAAAGAAGCTACTTTAAGAGACTGTATTTTTTGTATTTGATCAATGTGCCATCAGGTGTAGCGTTTTAGAGATTTCAGTCTTCAGCTATATAAGTAAATGTGAGCTGGACCTACAGTAGCTGCCCGGAGCACTAGCAATGTTTTCTAAATGAACTGACTCAAGGGTGCATTTAGGGTTTTGTCTGGAGATATGCACAGAAACCTGTCCTTGTCCTCATATGCCCCGATGCTGATTAAATGCTTAAATAAAATGGTAGTCAATCCAAACATTGGATATTTGCAAATGCATTAATTTCAGATGAAGAAAACAAGAGATGTGCCTGAAGTAGCTGTGCAGCACTTCAGAAATAGAAACAATAACGTGAAGGCATGATGGTACAAATCACCACTTTTGTATTTTGTATGTGCCCGGCAAACTGACATGTGGATCTTTGCGTTTGATCCAAACTTTGTGACGTACATAGGCTGAGTAGTTTGAGGCTGTTGGCTTATTGTGGTGACAGCAGTTGTCTGTGCCTGAACTAACCCTTTGTCTTGTCTGTACTGTTTTTCTTCTTCCAGATGACTCGCCCCATCCAGGTGAAGCCAGCTGACAGCGAGAGCCGTGGAGGTAGTTGTCTTGTTCTTTTTTTCCTTGATGTATCTTTTGTTTGAACATACATGAACTTGTTCGCCTTTCTCCCTGCTAAAAAAGATCAGAAAAACTGGCCACCAGTATTGTTGCATTTGGTTGCTGGTTCCCAATATTAGATCCTGGTGTAAGCATTTAGATTTTTTTCCTTCAATTAGTTCTTGAAGTATCACGTAGGTCGAAAACAAATCCACCTGTTAAACCGCTTTAACCCTGCATGGACATTTTCAGCAGAGCCTACCTTCCTATCTTCACAATTCTCTTTCTTTGACTCTCCGTCTGTCTGATAGATGCCCAGATTATTCATTTTAATTAAGGAGGCCGTGGTGCTAGTGAACGGAAGGAAAGTGGTTCTGCTGCCTGTCTAACCTTGCTCCTCCTGCCAAACCCATTAACGACACACTGTAAATTAAAAAGCAATTAGCTTAGATATTGAAACGGGAGCCCTGAGCCCCAGACCCCCAACTCGATGTCTGGTCAAATCAAGGGGCATATAGTAAACAAAGGTATAAATGCCATAGGGATGGATGTTTGGGGGAAGCTAAAAAGAGGTTGGCCGAGGATGCACAACTTGCCTAACAATCAATTATATTGCAGGACACTTGCCAAGACCCTTATTTCTGGGTCTCTAGCATGTGATTTTCTGTTTACTGTAAGTAATTTATTGGAAGAACCCACACAAACATCCTATGGTGAAGGATTTAATGGTCTTGAAAAGGTGTAAAAGAGCAAAATGGGTGTTTTTCTAGTTCTGTTTTTTTTTTTTTTTTCATTTGATGGCCCTAACCAGGTATTGGCAGCAGAGAAACTGTCTAATGTTTAATTAGGGATAAAACAAAAATCTGCAGGACAGTAGTTTTACCACTGCCAATGCCAGGTGCCAATGGACGCATGAACAAAGTCTTCAGTGTTCGAATACTCAGCGTGTTTAAATTTGGAACTAAAGTCTGCAGTGCCCCTCCAATAGTAGAGTTGCCCGTCCTTGATCTAAACAGACCAAATCTTTTGTTATTCGAAAGGTACTATAAAAATCAATCAACTTTTACCTCTTTGTTAAAAAATGCCCCCAATTTGACCACCTTGGCTTGCAGGCATAAGAATCTTAAAGGGAATGAGAGAAACCATCAGGGATGGGTCAACAAAATCCCTGACAATTTTTGGAAAAAAGGTGGATGTCAAAGTCCCACATCCCGTGGCCATCCCAGCAGTAGACAAGCAGGCCTTTGTAGAGGAGATTGATGCCTCATAAAACACCATTGATTTTGCCATTATAGAGGTGTGTGTTCGCATTGACTCTGACACTTTGCTGTCTTTGGACATCCCTGTGAGTGGCCAGCCTTAGCGGCCCCTAGACACCCATTGGGTTTCCTTGGGTCCCTTATTGCCTTACTCTTGGTGACCATGTTGGAGATGGAGAGTGTGCTTAGGTCAGACCCAATAGTTGCACATCATCCTAAATGAACAGCTCAGAGTAGCACCCCAGGAGCAATCCAACACCGTTGTGACTTTAATGGTTGCCGGGGATTTCTTTGCCAATCCTAGAGTGTCCTGCTTTGACAGGCTAGCTACAGTACTGCTTTAGGCAGTGGTAGCAAGCTGCATGAGCTAATGCTGCTTTTTCTTCATGGGCACGTCCTCTAGTCCCTGGGGTTGTTGAGGATCCATGCGTTAGGACTTAATTACGTTACTTTCTCTAATTCCGAGGTGGCACCCAGATGGACGCTGGTTATTCTCTCGAGTTCAAGTGGGTTGACTGTTGGGACCCTCAGTGGCTCCAGTTCTAATTATGCTCGTAATCCCATTAAGTGGTTGAAAGGTCACCACACCTGTTCAAAGAAAAACAAAGGAAGAAACCTTCCAAACCTCAAGGAACCTCCTCCACAAGGGCTTTCAGTCAGTGGTTATTAAGTCTGTAGAGCTAATGTGATTAAATTGTTCTTCTAGATGCTTTTTTTAATCATTTCAATCTGCATGCGGTCATGGATAGAAGGAATCTCCTGGACGGGTCACCTGATTGACATGCTGCCTAGTTAAATTAATAATATGGGTTATCATTAAATGAACAGTGTGCTGCCTGATAAAAGGTGCATTTGTGAATTCATAAGGATGCCGTAAGTGCTTGTAACCATTGCCAACCACATGCTTTTGGCAGTGTGCTAATATTCTTTGGCTTGCTGTTTGGTTCTTGTACCAAGGCTGTTTTGTTAGCAAGGACTTCTGCCCAAGCAAGTGTGTCCGTGTTGAGCAGAAAAGGAAGGGAATTTGAAAATAGAAATTAAAGTATGTTTGATTGACAACTCCCTCTGTACCATCTGAGCCTTTTTATATTAGTCCTCATCTCCAGATAACAGCATGTTTGCCTTATTGAACACTTTTCTATCTTTGCTCTGTTATGCAGCATGTGTCATTAAAAAGAGCTTTGGGGACAGATTGTACACTCACATACACACACTCTCTCCCTCTCCCCTGGTATCTCCGATATGAAACAGATTGATTTTGCTTCACAGGCAGGCCTGATCACTAGCACAGGCTGGATATTAAGGTGGCTGCTATTGCTTTTTGAAGGGCTGTTCAATGCCTCTCAGAGGCATTTGTGCTCTAACACAGGATAAATCAGCTTTAGTCACTTTGATGCCCTACCCCACAAAAAACCCACCCCTCAAGCAGATACCCCCATCACCAACCATCTAGTCTTTTTTAGTGGAATCATCTGAATGACAAGTTTCATGTCTTAATTTTCTGGATATAACATAGAATTACTTCACATAGGCCAGCCAGTATAGTATATAGTTTTTCCAAAACTCCATAAGTCCATGGACGCAGTTGTTTGAAATGTGTTGGTAATCTTCCCGGATAATAAGATGATGTAGCTTATTTGAATTAATAACTAAATGAACATAACTGTTCAGAATTTTCTGTGCATGATTCATGTTTAGAATCTTGGAACCCATCTTGGAATCTTAAAAAAATGGAACCCATACTTACATTTGTGATTAAGTTCAAATTCTACCCCAATCTTGTGCTTCGAATCATATTGAAAAACATGCACATGCTCAACCTCTCAACTAAAATGGAACAGGTCAATTTTCCCCTCAGCGCCTTGACTAACTGCTAGGTTCCACTTGTGGTTAAGATTTAGCCGCACTTCACTATGCCTGCATTATCTCCAGTCTAAAGGATAGTGGGCACGATTGCATGAATTTGCTCGGATGTGACAGTCAGGGGTAGATGTGGAGTGTGTCAGTGAGTGGGGTGAGCGCTGCGGAATAATGAGTTCATCGGAAGAAACCCTCTTTCAACATGCACATGCATTCTAGCTTGCATGCTAAAAGAAGCTATTGGTGCAATACGCTTGAAATAAGCAGAAAGAGTAGCTTTTCCTCAGAAAGGGGAAAAAAGGGGTCCAGATTACTCCTTTCAATTGCTCTTGGCTTGTCCAAATGTCTGAAAAAATATATGCTAATCCTCTTTACACATAAGCGTAGGCTAAGTTTAAAAACACATCCACCTAGCTTTGAGTATTCTGTGAGTCACCTATACACCTAGGCTAAGAATAAAGCTTTGCTTGAAATACAATTTCTAATTTACTATCAACATTTGCAGTAGAATTACCAGCTACTTTTGACGTAGCAGTAATAAAGTAGCTCAAGACATATCATGGCATCTGCTCGGTGAATATAGCATTTCAAACCGAGTGTTAAATTAGCGTTAGCTTTAGCAGCTACAGAAATAAGGTACCTCGTATCTTAACGTTTCCAAACCCCGTCGAAGCAATTTGACTTCAATTAACATTTCAAGCTAGAAGGTTCCCAGACAGAGGACAGCAGCTGAAGGAACATCTTTCAACCACTGATTTTCTCGTCATTCTCAGCCTCAACATGCACGTAATCGCACGCGCAGCGGTCGGGAATTCATTTCAGCCCGTCTGTGCAAGCGGACCACCAAAGGTTACTGTTGAACACAAGAAGTAAAGGTCAGAAATCATGTTTAGTTTTCCTCCAGCTGCGAGGTAATTCCAGCCAGCAGATTGTGTCCCCGCCGAGGCAAGGCAGAGGAGCCTAGCGCAGAAGGGCGAGCAGGCACAAGGTTATCCAGTCACTACTGCCGCCACAGCCCCTTTGCTGTCACCCCTAATAAGAACTGCTCCCTTATCACTGCTACAATCACCTTGAGAAACAAACTCTGCTTGCTTTTTCCTTCGCGGAAGGCTTGGACAAAGGTGACAGGGTTTCAGCCTGCCATTCTCATAATGGTTTATCTGCTTCTATCAAGCGGGAAGACTGAAGATAGGTTGACGAAACTTGTTTTCCTCCATCTCGGACTAAAGAGTTTGGGAAATACAAGTCAGATTGAATAGCTTAGATGTTGCTATTTGTGTTTTCTCTTTCTAAGACTGGAATCACACCTACCATTAACCCTACAATAGAAACACTGGTGTTGCCTTCAGGTTGTTTAAAACAACAGTTTACAATGGAAGCCCGTTTCTACCGCTAAATTAAAAAAATGGAAAAGGTTATTGCGAGTTTTTCTTTTACTATTCAGAATTTTTTTTTCTCAGACGTGTGTGATATAAACTCACATGTACAAGTTATAAAGTCAGTATTGCATGATATAAACTCAAGCAATTGTGAGTTAAAATGGGAAAAAAAAACTGATGTTCTTAGAATTGCAAGTTTATGTCGCGTAAATCTGTTTAACACAAAAGGAAACATTTAGAAAGTTCTTCGCTAAATAGTTATGATTGGTTGTCGATTGTGTCATAAGTGATTGCGTTTTACCAAATTTAAAGTTGCACGTTTAAAAGTCAGGTGGATTCTGATTGGCTGTTAATGTTTTTATTGGTCAGCTGGTAAAATAAGAAAAAGATTCTGAAAGTCATTCCATTAAAATGGTGCCTCTGTCATGCTGTTGCTGTGGTGGGGATATCCCTATTCTAATAAAATTAGAACATTAAAACTTAATAGTCCTTAATATCTACAGTGTATGTTTGGTATGAAGAGCCTCTTTACTTTGTATTCAAGTTACATTTTTAATCAAGTGCAAAGAAATGGGAATCAAGCCCATGGCCTTCTAATGTTTGATTTATTTTGTTGTTGTTTGACAATATCAGACCCCACTGGCCCCAACCATTGTGTGGAAAAGGGCAGCATAAACAAAAGACTAAACATCTCCTTTTGTGATATTCGAAATAAAGACAAGTCTACAAGCTGGGAAAGAGATGCGGTTGAATAACTGTTGATGCTGGCTTATATTTATGACATTGATTTAGTGTTATTTCAGCCAAATTTTACTGCATCTGTTGCATCTGATTACTGGAGAACATTGTTCTTACATGTAAACTCCCTTTTATTGGGCGGCTGTTGCTAAGCGGGCCAATGTGGTGGCTGATTGCACGGGCTCTAAAGCGAGCTCTTGAGGTGTTCTGATTGGTCGAACAGGTCAAAAAGAGCAGAGCCAAATCACTGCAATCACCAGGCTGCTGCCTCTCTCAGCACTAATGACAGTCCTTCATATGCAGCCATCTCATTAAAGCTATCATGTTCTCCAGTGCCACACACACTCATGCACGCACACATTTCATGTGTTCAGGACATGCCACAAAAAACTGTCAGTCTAACCTTCTTACACATGAAGGACAAGATAGATTTGTGGATCCACTTTACACACACGTAATGGTGTTTATACTGTACAAACTGTATGTGACAGCTAATATTTTCTATGCCCTAACTATAAAAGCCTTTCAGCGTTTTTATTTTCATTAAGGTATATTTATAATGTTTATTAAACTGCTTTTCTCACAGGTGCAATTGGCTTTGCCCCGTGTAAATTTTACGATTCTTGGGATTGCATTTGATCCCCACAATGTAGGTAAAACCTGACCTAGACACACTCATAAAATTGAGAAGCGTTCTTTGTATAACCGCATAACAGACACAGTAATGCCGACAAAAGTTGACACAGGTCAGAGTAGTGCGCTAGAATGTCCGAAAAGCCCAGATGGGGCGGGCCAGAGCTGGGCGCTGTGCGGGGAGAGCAGCTCCTTTAGCAGATGGGAGGAGATTACGACAGACTACATCCAGAACTGCTCTGAGACCCAGCTCATCCTAACACACTTCCTGTGAGTCTTACATCACACACGCAGACACACTTTTTGGCAGGCCTGAAAATACCTCAAGGTTTTTCCGTGGCAAGTGAGCAAACTCAGCCTGATGAATATTACATGTAAAATCCAAGGATGGATTACAGCACAAGCATCCTTAGACATAATACGAGTCAGAATTCAGATTTAGTTGGCGTGTTGCTTTTATAAACCCCAGTTTTTTGTGTGTTTGCCTTTGTTCCGTTTGTACACGATTTTTTTCACACCTTGAGATGATGTCACACTGTATACAAACTACGCAATATATTGAATAACTATACACAATATGTTCACAATTATTAGGCTGGCCATTAGGTTTCCTTAAAACTTTTCATTAGATTATAACTATAGACATGCATGTGTTCGTATTTACACATAATAAATATGCACAGTACACAACCATAATGTGAACCACAACTTGCAGTTATTGCGATTCATCATTCGAATGCACTAATATATGCAGAACTGTGTTCATTTGATATATTATTGATTATTGTTGTTATTATTCATATAATTATATTATTACATATTTATTTCAAAAGATTTGTATTATTACTATTTATTATGGTACATGTTTTAAATCTAGTTTGCTACAGTTGAATATCTGGCTAAAATTATAGTTATTTTGAATAAATATTACAACACATTTCAAATACCATGAATAACAACTTTAAACACAGAAGTATTATTCCCCGCATTGCACTGTGTTCAGAATGCATAAGTTCATTATGGTATAAACACTAACTACCAACCACAAAAGCCCCACACACTAGAAATATCAAGTATGTACTGTATATATTTACATTCTTACATATTTACATAAGTTTTTTTTTTATTAGAGCCCAGTCATTTTGAATTAACAAACAACCTTGTATCTGAGATTTCAAACATAGTCTGAGAGGCCGTCCAATCATTTTTTTTTTTCTTTAGCTAGAAAAAAAAGCCTCTTAGTTAAGCTGAGATATGCGACAGTTCAGACAAAGTCAAACAACAGCATATGCTGTCTGCTTCTTATGAAAGATACTTTAAAATTGTGTGAAAATGAGACGCTACTGGATGAAAACATGAACATTTTTGTCCTCATGTGCAGTCGTACGGTGTATATAAATATATCGTTAGTAACAATTAATCTCCCATCATTTCTGGAATTGGCACCGGTCCCACTGCTATAATGTGATTCATCAGCATCTTCAAACTGAGCACTAGGGAATTGACGCTTGCCGCTCTTCTGTGCTGTTTTTTGCCACAATTGACCGTTCACAGGAAGCTTGATTGACAGGTGACTTGATTGACCAATCAAAACGCAGATATTATGTGCCACTATCTTGTCCGACAGCTCTGTAGAAGGCAGCGCTCCGTTTTTTTTTATTTAAAATAGGCTCACTTTCTAACTCCACAAGAGTTAGACCTTTGAGTTTTACCGTTTTTGAATCGTTTTTGATCTTCGGTTCTAGAAAATATCGGCGCAACTTTCTGTCATTCTTAGTATACAATGTACCTATAGAAAAGTCAAATTTGAACATTCAAATATTGGAGAGTTGGAAACTGAGCCTTTAAAATTCAGTTCAACGCGTGAACCCTTTATCTTTTCATTTTTACTTATAGCATTAAATAAACATGAATGAACATCAAACACCCGCTTCGGATGTTATCACTTGATTGAATGGGTCGTTATCAGTCGTTATCAGCCCATTCAATTGGGTCATTAGGGGCCTGCTGCACCTACTAGTAGGCTTAGAAGGCTGTTATCATCCATAGAACTACTGGGCATGCGCACATCAATCGAAAAAAAAAAATTCTAACACTTTACGTCAATAATACTGTTTTTCTATCATGGTAAAGGATAGGTGTTAGGGTTGGGGTAGGTGTAGATGCTAAAGAAACACAATTTAATTGCTAGAATAATTAATTTAAGTTTTATCAGTAGGTGCAGCAGGTCCCTACTGACCCATATGAATGGGCTGATAACGACCCATTCAAATTGCGTGAAATCATGTGATAACATCCGAATTGGCTGCATGCTATTGAGAGGGCAAAAACTGTGTAACACCTCTGCAAATCAGATGTGCTATAATTAGACCATGTACATATCACTATGAATACTAAGTCTCCTCATCTGCCTACGCCTGAACACAGATAAGACTTTGTCAGTATAATTCATGCACAATGAATGTAATGTTTTTCATGGGATCTGATGCACCTGATTATTAAGTAGTATGAAGTATGTAAGTTTAGTCTTTTTCCCCTGTGTATGAGCTTCAGTGTATCCACAGCAGATTGAGTGACATGCAGAACCAGCGGGAAACAGACAGAGAGAATTAAGACTGGACCAGACGTTAATTATGACTGTTAGTATTTGCGGAGCCAGTGACGTCACTGAAGCATGTGGTCTTACCACATTAGCTGAACTGAGCATGGCGCTAGCAACATCAGTTACAGGTTTGATTCCTAGTTAATGTAATGTACTGAACTTATGAAATGAGGAGTTTGAATCAGTTTTGAAACCTGTGTTTATCTCAATGACTTTCTTCCATTAGAAACACAAAGAAGGCATTTAGAAGATTGTTTTAACTGTTTTTGCCGTTTTGCAATAAAAAAACTATCTTTTGTGGGGAAGCATTGTAACCCAATTAACGAGATATCTCGTCAGTGGGGGGGAAAGCGTTAATATGCAAATTAGATTTAGTTTATAGAGGCATTGTACATAATGAGAAAACACATTTATAACCATTTTACACACATTTTGCAGAAAGTTTGGTAAAAAAATAAATAAAACATCTTGAAAACTAAAAATGTATGGGTGATTTTAAAAATCAAATGCATGTAAATTCATGTCTTTTTATTTTTTTTTTTAAGAAATTGAGGACATAGCATTTCCTAAAACATTTGCTAACTTAGGATGTGACTGTAAGAACCATCATGGCAGTTTAAACTGTTCTGACAGCTGTTTTCATAAATAACACCGCTTTCATATTCAACACTGAATCAGATGCGATGTATTGATATTTTCCGTATTTACCTTCCAGGGGTCCGTTCTTCGTACTTCACTAAATAAGTTAGCTGGATTTGATTGTAGATGATTTTGCATGTGATTTTGGATCGTTGGGTTCTTCGATGCTCATCCGAGACTTGCTGTCATAGCAACAGGTCCGTAACCGTAAACCTGCTCGGGTATTTTTTATTGCTAAATTCAAAAACATACAGATAGCACAAAAAACAATTTATCCACAAAACTGGCATTTGAACAGACAATAACAAGAAAACAAAATACTTTTTAAAGAAAGAAAAGGAAGGGGAAAAAAAGGAAAAATGCAATCAAGGGCTATTTTTTTTTAAAGGATAGCCTACACAAGAAGTTTAAGTGCGAGCAAATACCCACAGATTTCCTAGCTTTCTTATTTAGCAGATTCATAAATCAGATTAATGTAATTCACCATGTCTATCTTGCAAGAAAGTGCCTATGACGATTTACACACAACTGATGACCACAGCCGCACACACACACACACATACATTTTATATATATATATTAGTGATGTCGTATATGTGTTTATGCTGTGTTTATTTATTATGTTTATATTAAAACATACAGATACAGTATATATTTAGAAAGTATTTACATGTAAATGCATTTATATATTTATTTTCTTATATTTGATATTATATCTA
>JAUCNO010000460.1:8115411-8150495 GCA_032353835.1 Enteromius viviparus
CTTCATTTTGTGCTCAGTGACTAATTCTTGTGTTTATTTTGATGTTTGTGTTTGGATTATTGTCCCAGTGGAAGACCAACCATGGCCCATTATAAGATTTCTAACAGAATCAGTCAGTTTCCATGTGTCTCAACAAGATGTCCAGGACCTCCAGCAGAAATATAGACCCACAACATCAAAAACACAGCTGTATATTTCATTATACACATGGAGTAGTTTTTATCCCTGTGTTCACCAAACCCATCTTGAGTGTTTGCTGCTAAAAAGATTTTAGTAAGATAAAAGATTTTAGTTTCATCTGATCATAAAAGGCAGTCCCATTTGTAGTTCCAGTCCTGTCTGACAACTGAACATGCTGGAGATTGTTTCTGGATGAGCGAGGAGAATCTTTCTTAAACCCTCCTGAACAACATGTGCTGATTTAGGGACTCAAATATTTTCTGGAATTCTCCAGCTGTGGTCTTTGAAGAGTCTTTATCCACTCAAACTCTACTCCTCGCCGTGTATTAGGACGATAGAGACACACATCCTCTTCCAGGCAGCTTCCTAACATTTGTGACCTTGGACCACAAAACCAGTCTTAAGTCGCTGGGGTATATTTGTAGCAATAGCCAAAAATACACTGTATGGGTCAAAATGATTGATTTTGCTTTTTTGCCAAAAATCTTTAGGATAGTAAGTAAAGATCATGTTTCATGAAGATATTTAGTCAATTTCTTACCAAAGATATATTAAAACTTCATTTTTGATAAATGAATAAGTAATAAGATCTTCATTTGGACAACTTTAAAAGTGATTTTCTCAGCATTTAGATTTTTCTGTTCCCTCAGATTCCAGATTTATATATAGTTGTATCTCAGTCAAATCCAAATCCCTATCCATCCAATATCATACATCAATGTGAAGCTTATTTATTCAGCTTTCAGCTCATGTATAAATCTCAATTTCGGAAAATGAACACTTACGACTGGTTTGGTTGTCCAGGTTGGTTGGAAATTTCTCTGATATTGTAATGTTCACTGCTCTAGCTCTTTTCTTAAAGCTACTTCACTATTTTGTGAAGCTCAATTATCTTTTGCAGCATATAAGAAATATATTCTTTGTTTTTTCTCATTGTGTTGATGATTAAGGGATTTGGGGCTTCCTTCCTATATATATATTTATGTGAAACAGGAAGCCAGGGCTGGATATTTTCATGTTCATAATCACCCTGGTGTGCTCAAAGTTGTGAATATGAATGGGAATATACTTAAGAGATTCATGTATTGGAGAACAACATTTATTTCACAGTGAGATTTTCTCCCCATTTCAGTTGTTTTAATTCAATGGTAGATTAGAATTTTGTGATTTTCTTTTTAATGAAATATCAAAAGGATAAACAATGCAGATTTATTTTCACAGCTGTTTGATATATATATATATATATATATATATATATATATATATATTCCAATTGAAAGTCATTTTTCTTACCTTAAATATGTATATGCCACAAAAAGCTGGTATGGCAGTGAATTTAAATACAGCAACAACTTAATTCTTACATTTCACTAGCATGTGTGCTAGCTAGCCAGGTGTCCGCCTGGGTTTTTGTCCACCTATCAGAAGCCTGTTTGGAAACAGGAGATGTTGGCATGCTCTGGAGGAAACCAGCTGGATTAGGTGTGCCAGACATGCCACAAAACAGCTTTCTGGCACAAACCTGTGCCAACCTGAGATTGGCACGGGCGCAGATACACTTACAAGTCTCGTGTTAACATGGCAAATACACAGATGAAGAGCCTTTAAGACCATCTGCAAGGTTTAAACGTCAAACAGGGTCATAAGCAAAGCTCAGATGATGCATTTTAGCCTGTTTTATGATTCGAAAGTGCACAGGAAATGAATTTGAAAACACTTGCGATGATAAATGCATCTGAAAACAAACTCTTATTTTGTTATGCGCGCTTATTTGTTTCAATTTATCAGACTGGCATTAATTATGATTTCCTCGTATTTTCTGTTCCCCAGCGATTTCTTTAAGCAAATAAAAAAGTCATCAGGCAAAACATGAAACTATCGCTGCCCATAAAAACAGTCTCACCTTGCTGGTGAAATCTAAAGTGCGTCTCTAACTGGTGTGAAAGCACTGCCAGTCAGCTGCAAATTAGCACATAAGCGCACTCGCCATTGGCCCAAACATTTCCGAAGGCACTCTGCTTATCAGAAGCCTGTACGTGACTTGCATGTTTTGTTAGTTCAACAAAGGAAGTTCAGTAGGGTGACTGTACCTATGCAGCTGCACTGTGAAGGTAAAATAAGAGCTTTATGTAAAAAATACCAATATCGGTTTTAGTTGAAATCACATGTGAAATTAATCCTTTTGTGTAGTATCATTTCTTTAAATTCACTTTATGTTAAAAAAAATAATAAAAACACTTGTCTTGTCTGGGTCTAGTCTGTTAGCTGGTTTAAAAGGGTTTTTGAGGACTGGTCAGGTTGGGAAACTGGCTAAAACCAGCTAAGACCTTTTTTTGAGCATTAGGCGGTGCTTTGTTTTTCTGTGTATACTTTATACAGTATGTGTTTTTTTTTTAGGTGGTACATAAAATTAATTATATTCATGTAAATATTTAATTCTAGACTATTTAATTGTGCTGGATTTGTTCTTCTTTGTTGTATTCCTCATAATATTCTTTATTCGTTTTGTTTTCTGTTGAAACCGTGTTTTGCGATGTTACAGCAGCTGGTGATTTTCGTTAATGATGCAATACGGCGTGTTACAATAAAGTTAAAGAAAATATTTTATGCAAATGAGGACCAAGTCAACTACCAATGAGAGTGAAGTCAATAAAGCAGAAAATTGTGGTATTTTAAGTGAATTATGTGGTATGTAAAGGCCTGTATTATCTTGATGACTTAATATTAATTTCGCAATAGCTGCAACCGTTAATGCTTTGAATTGATATTTTCCCATTATTTATTTACATTCATGTCATTCCAGTTTGTATGATTGACTTCTGAGTAACAAAAAAAAAAGATAAGATAATTAGAGAAATGTGTTTTTTGGTCAACACGGTAAAAGTCAATGGGGTGCAAATACTTTTGTTTTGGGCCCCATTGCCTTCCATTATATCATGGGATGTACCGACGCACCCCGATTCGGTTGAAAATCGATAATAATATCGACAACTTCATGTCAGTTGTGATGTTTAAAAAACATAATACAGGTGGAGGTGTTTTTTCTTTTTCTTTTTTTTTTTACAGCTGATATCCAGTCCTCTAGTGTGAATGATATAGTTGTCTATAGATATCTTTATAGTTATCGTTCTTGTTGTAAACTGACCTTAAGCCTTGGATTGATTATATGAATAGTTTGTTCATATAAAGAGATGTCTTTTATTTGCTTTATTCATTTGATTTGAAATTTGTTTTAAAATTTCAGTTATAAAACAGATAGTTCCAGTCCTTGATTCTGATTGGTTGAGCTGCACTCAAAGCTATTGTAAATTACTCTACAAACATGCACCTCTTTGTTTAAACAATTTTCAAATGAGTTTTTTTTACTTTTAGCTTAACTTTTTTTTGTAATTTGTCTTAAATCTAATTTGGTCAAACTGGTATAGTATCGTTGCATCTAAAAACTGTTGAAACATTCTTCTGTATCGGTTCTTTTTATGTTCCATTGAATAAAGAAACACTTTTTCAACTACTTTAAAGTGAGTCAATCTATCGACAAGAACGCGACCAAAAATTTCAGTGGCCTGACAACTTCCAACAACAAAATTGGCGTCAATGTGTTTGTCCAGTTCCGTACGGTCCATATTGTAACCTAACAAAGCTAAAGTGCAGTCTCTCGGGGTTTGGGCTGTGCTTTTTATTTCGGAATGCGTCGCCCCCTGTTTGTAAAGACCCCAGTGTTTCTGGTCCCCAGTGTCCCCATTACAGCCTGCTTGGCATTCGGGAGGAATAAATTGGTTGGACGGGCTTTCGGTGGGCTTAGCCACCATGCTGGCACAATACAGCAGATCGGCAGTTCATTCAGGTGGGATCACAGCCAGCGGCGCAGCTCGGCAGACGCCCAGAGAGGAATGGTGTGGGGCGGCAGCTGTCTGCCCATAGGGAACCGGTGGATTCAGACCTCCTGGTCATTAGTGGGAGACACAGTGAGTGAAGCAACATGCTGCGGAAGAATGACACATCTGTAAACAGCTGCGAACTCTTGGTGAAGTTTCTCTTCCAATTGTTTGCGCCTAGCCAGACACTACTTTGAGCATTGGTAGTTAGCCATGTTGTTTTTGTTCACTTGGTAAGAAGAGAAAACCACTGAAACTAAAGAAAAATTTGGAGAAGCGGCTCTTTCTGAAAATATACCTTAAAAGCATAAGAAGCATTGTTTATTTACTTAGTTTTAGTAATATGTTTGATAAACTACTCTGTTAGTGGATTCTAACCCGTCTTACCTGTAGCAGAGGTCTTAACCTTAAAGCTTACATTGCCTGAATTTTTATATATTACATGAAACTGATATTCAATATTGAAAACTTAGAATAAAATATTTAAATCATCAAACATGTATTTAATTAATATTCTTAGTAAGGTCAAGATTAATGATAATATTGCTTTTTAAGTGACTTTCGTTTTTTTTTTATTTTGTGTATTAGCTCATTTTTCATTTTGTGTCTGGATTGGATTGACTTTTGTGTTTTTTTTTGTTTTTTTTAATAAAGTATTAAATATAATATTTTGCTTTTTATTTATTTTTTGCTAGTAATTGAGATTAAGCTTAATTTTAACTTTTGGTAATTGTGTTGAAAACATAAATATTAAAACAATTCATAAACAAAATGAGAGGATAAGTTCATACTTTCCTTAACAATTTATTGAAAAAAAAATTAATTAAACAAATAAAAATAAATGTAATGATAATAACAATTTTTATGTTTATAATATCCAGTCTAAACTGGATTTGTATATAATACTACTTTTTATTTTCAGGCCCTATTTTGAACCCTATTCATAGAAAGTAGCAACCTCATTTATTGGATGAAATCGCTGATTAGCTTGCGTAAACTTGTATGATTTGGTTGCTCGCGCTTTACTATTTAGAGTAAATATTGCCATGCAATTATTATAATTAGGAGCTAAAGGACAACAATGACCTAACCTCAAATTTAAGGACACCGAATATGCAAATCAGTCTAGCGTCTACCAAGAGAACAGTACTTGGCAACCCGACAGAAGACCCAAGGCTTTTGCATAGGCTAGAAGCTAAATGAACCCATCCTAGCTGTCTTTTTCACTTTAGCACAGTTCATATATTGCATCAGACAGCCGAGCACATCACACATCTGATGTGTTTTCTTTGTGGTGAAAAGCTGCCCCCTTTCACTAATGGCTTGCATTCAGAGTATACTATCATTAAAAAAATATTCTTATGGCCATAATCATCTTCTGTGTTTACAGACACATGAAAAAGCAAGATTTAGTCATTTAAAAAAAAAAAAAAAAATTAATACACTACCAAATAGAGCAAATTGTTTGTGGCCGCTAATGGGTTATACAGCGAGCGCTCAGTGTTTATAGGCCCAATGATTTTACAACTCAACATGGGACTCACGTACATCAACGTGATCTTTTCAACCTCTCGCTCTTCTATATATTCGTCCCCTCATCGGCCCCCGCCACCCTCCCAAAACGCATTCAGAGCTTTTGCATGCATTGTTAAATAGGACTGATGGAAGCGGTCTGACCATTATTCACCGTGTCGCCTGGTTAATTTGTGTGCTCTTACAAGTACAAAGATGTCAGGATGGAACGGCGTGCTTTACCTTGGCTTCCCGTGGGACCATTAATCCTTTGGCTTCTGTCATCTCCTCCAAGCCTCGCTTGCCTTCGGTGCTGCCAGGAAACTGCTGTTTGGGCCCTTTTCCATCCACTCTCTCGGCTATATTTATTCTTTGTTCCAGTCAGCTGTCATCAGCCGAGGAGAATAAGCGTAATGTAATAAACGATGCTTTTGTGATGAAATAACAGGTGAAGCCGGTAACAGTTCTAGTCAAACATTAGGAGCTCACATGGGACGCAATAATAATATGGAGGAGACTTAAGAGGTTTTAACGATCCGCTTGGAAGGTTTGATGGAGTGTTTAACGTAAATAGGTGGTGTTTGTTATGAAATATTTGGGTTGTAATATGATTTGATGCTTTTTAGCGTCAATATGTGTCAGTACTATAAATTTTTCTTCAAAAACAGTAAAAAGTAACCAATAGAGAATTTGGGAGGACTGTGATACAAGCGTAAACTTTTCACGCATTCTATCATAGCGTTTTTCGGTTACACTTTATTTTAAGCTTGTTCCTTGTTAAACAAGACTTGTTACTTTGTTAGAGTGTAATTAAGTACAGAGTAGTATTAATTAAAGGGTTAGCTCACCCCAGAATGAAAATTGTGTCGTTAATTACTCACCCTTATGCCGTTCCAAACACGTAAGACATTCGTTCATCTTCAGAACAAAGATATTTTTTATAAAATCGGAAAGCTATCAGACCCTCCATAGGTAGCAACACAACTGAAATGTTTCCAGGTCCAGAAACATAGTAAATACATTGATAAAACAGGATGTGACATCAATAGCTGAAATTCAGTTTTGCGACCAATTTTTTGCGCAAAGAAAAGAAATATAACATCATTTACTCAACCATTCTTCTCTCTTGAGTCGCGTCTTCCACCAAGATTTTATATTATAGATGTATAGTTTATCTTCATAGTTTATTCTTAAAACTAAAGTAAAACAAAACACAATCATATATCATACAATGCAAAAATTACTTTGAATGTATGTTTCCTAAAATAAATAAATAAAACATAAACAATTAAATAAAAGATGAATGTCTTTTTTTATTTCTACTTATTTTCTTACATTTTTTACTACTTCTAAAAAGTGTATCATCATAGTTCATGTCTTACAAAAGTGCAAACATTTTAAATTTATTCGTAAAACCTAAGTAAAACAAAATGCAGACTATAAAAACAAGCCTTCATTTCCTATAAGGTATTGCTTTCCAAATACGTTAATGTTTATGGATTTTGTTTTTCAAAATGTCTACTGGAAAATAGACAAAAATACTTGTTAAGAACGGAGTATAACTGATCTTACCACTTGCATTCTTTGAAGTTTTCATTGGAAGAATTAGGGTGAAAAAAATGCATTACAAACAAAAAATATTTTCTGCAATTTGCATTGTTTTAGAGAGAAATATAATCTTAAATTATCCAAAAAAGCACCTTTTAAAACCTTTTACCTGATTGAATTTTACTGGATTGTGAAGAACGGTCTTTATGTGACAGGTGGTTGGAGGGAGGGGTTAAAAAATGAAGTGTGATGTCAAGTTATTTTGGAGGCGGAGCACGTTTAAAACTTTAGTTTTTTTCCTGAGTAAACGGCACCAATGAATTATTCAGAATATTCCCAGGAAAGCTTATTAAGAATTTAAGTAGACTTTTTATATGATGTTAACTTTCTGTATATCAACAAGTATTTGATGTCAAATAATTGTCCCGGAGGTAATAGTGAACCATACAGAGGCTTGACCTGGCATTTCCGCAAGGCTGTAGGTTTTCGGCAAATGGGGAGGTGGCTGGTTCTACATACTGATCCTGGGGCTTTGGCCTTGGCCTGTTGATAAGTTGCGATGTGAGCACGAACGGAGGAAGGTTGGGAAGGGTGTGGGGGGAGAGAAACAGGGGAGTGAGATAAATGTGATTGGATCGCTGGCCGACCGCAGCCTCTCCCATCTGTCTCAGAGTCTGCCATCCCATCTCGCAGGCGGCAGGAGGTAATTGGGTTCATTGTTCTCACCGCAGGATCCCCTGGATTGAAAGCTTCATTATCTGGATAACCATGAATGTAAATGAGCCCCACGTATGCAGCCCGGATAATGGGGAAAAAATAGATCATTGCCCGCAAACACAGGCCCCTCCCTCCAACTTTTTCAACAAACACTTCCTCCTCGTACAAAGCCCCAACCCTCTTGGTGTACATCTTTGCCGTTTATGGGCAAGTATAGTCTTTATAAAGTGTCATTTGAGGAATCTTCTCATTTTAAACGTATCTTTAAATAAGTTGCATCTTTCCAAACAAGTCAACAATTATTTGATCATTATTTTCAGTCATCAATACAATATACTTAATATGACAGTATAAAACTGACATGGTGGACTGGGACATATCTAAGCCAGTCTCAATCCCACAATCCCATGGGAACGACTTATTTTTATATGTTACTTTCTCGATATTTCTCCCACCAGCTGGCTCGACAATCACCAGCTCTGGCACCTAAAAGCCTTCTTATGTTGAGAGTGTTCTGCGTTGAGGGAAATGTTGCTGTCTTTTTTACCCGATCACTCCATTTTGAACCATGAACCCGTATCACCGGATAATAGCAAACACAGCGCATGTAAAAATGCAGTTGTCAGCTAGTAACTATTTCATAAGAGCGGAGGTATATCGGACCCATTTCACCGGCTGCCATGCCTCGTTCTGCATTTCACTTATGGGTGCACTCTGAGGTGGCCTGCAAATCCGCTCTATATACGGGCGACAACAATATGCCTGCTGTACTACTCCAGCATCCATTGCATTATTCATGCAAAACCAACACGCACACTGGAGAGCACGCGCAAACATTGTAATTACGTACAGGCCTGGGGAAGTGTCTGGAGATACTTTGACAAGCAGGTCACTGCTGATCAGCCCCTTTCCTCAAAAGAACGGTCTGCAGATGAAGAACACTCCCCGCTAGCAAACCACCTCTCTATGGGCTAAATAAACACGAAGTACACACTGGAACGAGCCGCTCTCAGATCCTTTAGCAAATCCATCAATTAGCCACAGATGTGATCTGCATAGGAGATTACAGCAATTTAAGAACGTTGGGAGAAAAGGGCCTAATCCCGTTTCCGAAGGGTGTACCGCTTTTTTTTTTCCTTTAATTTTCTCTCCAGTGAGAACAGAGATCTGAGGCTTATGGGGGAGGGGTGGAAACTTTAGCACGTGCTACCTTCAGCATTCATTTGATAAGCGGATTTCGAGAGTGCCAATCCAAAAACGGCAACCAACCAAACAGATGAATAAACAAAAGAAAGACAAAAGAAACAGGTAATCCCGAGCTAAGGGAGGCCATTAAAGTGTATGAGGTAAGCAGTATAGAAAGTGCTAATGCTAATGGGTAGACGATATCTGATCTTGCATGGCCGTGGTCAGCTCTATTCTTATGAAGGACATGATGTTTATTTAGAGCTAGGAGGAACACGCTTACCTACTCCTGAAGAATCGCTTTTTTTGGCGTCTTTGATGGAATACTAATAACTAGGAATGGTTATGTAAGATTTCAGTGTAAGTAACCGATGTAAATGACAGGATTTCTAAACTATGATTTCCGCATGTGGAAAACGCAGATGGAATCGCAGAATCTAGTAAAAATCTAAATAGAATTCAAGGTATAATGCGAAATGTTATGGAGTTTACTCAATTTTGGATGGATACATCAAAAGTAGGTCAGTACACTTAAATCAAAATGCATTATGGATCAGTGTCTGTGAATATTAAGCTGCAAAACCATTTAAATATGAATCCTGCATGTACTGCGTCTCTGTTTGATTGAATGGCGCAGATGCATGGCTTCATATACTACAGACACACTGAAGGGCTTGTGATGCTGAGTGTTTTTTCTGCTTTCGCCACCTCAATATACAAGTACAGGAACAGATGAACATAACCTCTAGAACTGCTCTGAGATTTTTATTTCAATTAACTATTGTCATGTAATACACAAACAAAAACCTGAAGGACTTCAAAGCAACCCGCCAAAATAAAAGTTTGGTTTAACTTGAAGGAACTGTGACAGAAATATTGCTTAATGAAATGGTGGTACAATTACTAAAGTTATTATTAAAATATTTACCAGGAAAATTATTTACTAGAATTTATTTAGCAGACAAATATCAATACCTGACACAGCATTTCTAAATAAATAAATAAATGAATGAATAATATAAAATAATATTTTTTAAAACATAAAAAAAATCTAATTAATTAAAAATCTAAATTATAGGTTATAGGTTGATTATTTTATATTTAATAAAACCATTAAGATTTTTGAGGGGGAAAAAAAGTCAAATTTCATGGCCTTAAAATTTTTTAACTTTTAATAAATTGCTGTTTAATATTGTTTCATGATTCAAATTAAAAAGACATGTTTTTTTTAATAATAAAAAAAATATAATTTAATCAGAGTCTAGGAAAAAAAAACTGAATTTGGGAAAATGAAAAACTATTTTTTAGGGCCCTAGGTTGCACTCCTGAGGAATCATGTCTTATGGTTGAAATGCTGATGTAATGAGACCCCATAAAGCTGAAATTTACCCTAGTGCTCTCTGTATATCCACACCCTTGCTAAACACGGAAATGCATCTTCATCTTGCACACTATATAGTTTTTTTTTTTTTTTGGAGGGGGGGGTACGAACCTTTTGTGAATTTGAAAAGTCATCACTGGAAAGGAAAGAATGAGCTTTTGACTACAGAACCGATGTTGCAATGATATATAAGCAAAAATGCTGCTCTTTTGTTTGGCACACAGACTGCTAAGTCTGTTCCTTGGCTTTTGTTGACTTAAGAGAAAAGAGTGTATAAAAATGGATGAATCCAGACTGGCTGCATCGCTAATGTCATGACTTCAGCTTGGCAGATGGCAGGAACAGTTAGGGATCTCATTAGACCAACCAAGCGGAGGATGCATCGTTGCAAAAGCTTTCATTAAAGTTCCATGGCTGGAATAGTATGCCGCCTTAGTATCGGTCAAAGTCAAGATAGGAGAAACAAGTGTTGCTTAGGGTTTGTGGGACATAAATGCATGAAACTGTGATGATAGCTGCACTGCTGTAATAAATATTCAGGTCCCTGCTGAGCATGCTAAAGGGGATTGAAAAGGTTTAGGGAAAATTTCGAACATTTTGCTTTGTAATTAACTGAAATTTGTTCGGCGCTAATGCAGTGTGATATGTGGGAATATGAAGGGGGAGAAAAACCCCCAACATTTCCTTGAAAGGGCACGCTTATCGATGGACCGAGTCTGTGTGTGCACGCCTGTGGGAGGAATTAGCTACTCCTTCATGTTGGTATTTATTTAATTTTGTATTATCTTTAATGACATGAAAGCTAAATGGACCCTATTCTAAATGGATGAACAGAATGACTTAATTTAGCAGCCCCAAGTCAATATGAATATGTTAGGACAGTTTATTATTGTTTGGATGCAGTAGAAGTAATTATGTTTATGGCTCAGTAATATTGTGCTATTTGCGTTATTTTAAGTTACAATTGGTGCTTTCGGCACAAATTTAATGAGTATTTATTTGACAGTGGACTAGTAATACAGCGACAATTCAAGAGTAGTTTTGGCTTCATTGCTAATCACATGGTGTATGTTTGACTTCGCAAAATCAAATATGTGCACATACTGTTCACGTGTTGTTCAGAGTCTTGATCCGTTTCAGCCCGAGCTCTGCTGTGCTTTGAAGCAGCAATGCTTTGGATTCCAGGCTACTGATCGACGCCGTTGCAAAGTAATCGTCAGGTCTATTATGTGAGGCGATTTTCCCATAGCACCTCTGGGTGATCGCAGTGCGCAGGCAGGAGAGGAGGAGGAGGCTGGAATGAAATTCGCATGGTGCCTGAGCCCTGAAAGCCAAACTATTTACAGGGAACAGCAGCCTCAGAACCTGCGTTTTCGCCTCCGGGTGCAAACTACTTGAAAGTAAGCAGTGGGTCTCTTTGATGTTTGCTCCAAATCTAAACGCGTTTTAAGTGTTGCTGCCCATGAGTCAAGGACAAGCCTAAATTGTCTCATGGTAAGGAGGAATACTGGGTCGGAGCCTTTGATTTAAATATCAAATATTTCTTTTAGGCCAGTATCAGAACCGTCTCCGCGAAGCACATCTGCTCTGAGATCTTAATTATGCACATGAGCAATGGATGTTGTCTTGAGTGGCGAAAGATCTGTGACTGTTCATTGATGAGCAAGCACAGCAGGGTTCATTTCAAGAATGGGGATTATTAGAGGTACAGGGAAGCAAAATCTCGAGCATGCTCAACTTGCTTAACAGGGTTGATGCCGTGAAAGGAAGTGTTTCAAAAAACCAATCAGCAGAAGGCTCTTACAGCTGTCTCTATGGGCTGTTTGGTTTTGGTCTTAGAGTGTTGTCTCAAATGCATTCTGCTGCCGTATCCCAGCAACAGTTATTCTTTACAGTTTCTCTGGTATCGGAAGAAGAGCGTGCCTCTCAAGGCTAAGACGCTGGCGATTAGTAACAGTAGGGATCTGCCAGATGCAAGCATGCACACACATGTACTCACTCTCAAATCTACTTTAACACGTTCTTGCACTCCGTTATGCAGAAAGGGCATCTTGGGGAATACAAACTCTTCAAGTAAGTTTCCAAGACCTAGAGTAGTTGTACAGAGGGAGAGGATAAGAAAGACATTCTGCAGCCAAAGACACTCTCTCTTACTCTTGAGTCAGTGTAGACAACTCTCCAAACCTCAGACTAGAGACGGTCTGGTAACTCTATAGTAAGGTTGCCGTCAACTTTAGAAAGATCGAGTAATAAAAACACACAATAAATAACACTGCACAATCCAGAGGCTTTCATTTTCTTTTTCTCAGACTCTTTTATTTTATTTTTTTTTTTTATAAAAGGAAGCAAATCCCGAGCCTTTCATGCTTTAGAAGTCTGGCCCTTCTGCTGTTCGCTCCCAATCTCATGCCTTCTTGTGAATTTCCCTCCATTTTTCTTTACTGCCACTTTAGAGCCAGGGGTCTCTTGACTCTGACCGCCTCAAACAACAGACGTTTGAAAGCCTTGTTTGAAGATAAAAGTGACAGACAGAAGAATCCATATTTAGACTGAGCCACTGCTGCCACGCTACGCAGCCTCCAAGCCATCCTTTTTTTCTTTTCCACTGCTGAGGCCCCTCAAATGCCCCCGAGGGTTTTAATGCCTCTGTCACCTGCCCCAGTGATAAATGTATATACACCGAGAGTTTGAGCATGTAGATGCAGACGACCTTCATATATGCCCTCTGGATAGTGTGAAAACTTTTCAAGGTAAGCACACTACTCTGAAATTCAGAGTCATGCCGCATGCATCCCGCAGACCGATTTCGCTCATTAAAAACAGTGGTCTACGTTTTCATGAACAAGGCCCCATTAGGCTAGCTTGCTCTCATCATTAGCCGATGTACATCAACCATCTCCTGCACTGATTCGCGGACCCCCCTGGGCTTCAAGTTTCATCTCATCATCCCAGGGTGTGTAGATTTAAGAGCATCATCTCACCTTCTTGCCTCATACTTTCAGCTTATTGCTACATCTCTAGCCAGTCTGCACTCTCGTGGCCCATAAACCAGGCTACTCGTCAGACAGGGGCATTTAATGAACTGATTAAAGTGTGGATTGGAGCCCTGCTAGTCAGTCTTCGTTTTCTTCTGAAGGGCAGGAAGATCTGCTCTTCTAGCCCCTGTCAAGAAAGGTCAGTTGGGAATCACCCCACCCTTTTGTTCCCATCTGAACTGCAGCAGTATGGGATCAATCAAGGCTTTCACACCTCTTGCTCTCATGGAGCATATATTAATCACAGGTAACTCCACGGTTCAAAGGTTTCATTTACGCTCAAAGAGGATGTGGCGCATCGGGATCAGACAAGCAGGATTGTCACTTTGACATTGCGAGCTGATGGATGCGCTGTGGCTTAAAGAGAAGGGCCTGCCTCTTCCCCCTTACACCCAATCCTTCACCCCCCTCCAACTCGCATTGATTTCCTCTCCTTACCTCAGGTCACTGGCTGGAAATTGAATTGGAAATAGTAGGAAACAGAGGTCTATTATTTCTTGTTCTGGTGGCATTTATTTTTTTTTCATCACCCCCTTTCCCCCCACCCTTACCAGTCCCAACTACCAACCACCCCCCGCCCACCCCAGACTCCAAGCACCAGCATTTCAACAGACAGCAGAGGAACTAATGGGAATAGCAGTTACCGTCAGGACACACTTAAACGACTGCGCTGACTTTGCCTCGTCTAATAACGCCGTCCTCCGAAGCGAAAGGTTACGCTCACCCCTGCGGTTTTAGAGCACATCATTATGCCTTTATAGAAGTCTAGCTTCTCTCCCCTCTCCCCCTCATGGGAGCATCACCGCTTCTGAGTGAAGGGGAAAAAAAAATATTGGTGATATTGAGTTAAGCAGCTTGCTGAGCTATAGAGCAAATATAGAGAAAGGGCATCTGCTGCGTACAAAGGAGGTGAGAGCATTGAATGCAAGAATGAATGACCATGCTACCTTCACTAATTCTGAAGAGTGACGTTTTTTTCTTCTTTTCTTTTTTTTTTATCTCATCCAAACTCATCCAATATGGTGGTTACCAGAGTAAGGAGGTGCTATTTTAAAATCGCAGCTTACTACAAAAAAAGTTACAAAAAAGTAACTTTCAAAAGAACAGTTTAAGGTATGAGTAGCTATACAGTAGGCAATTTTGGAAAAGCTAACAATAGCAAGATCCCACCCTCTTTACATAATCCCTACAAAGCACATGGATGTGCACAGGCAGACCAGATATAGAGGGTTGAATGCAATGCTGTCTGATTACCTCTTGTCTAATTCACTGAAGAGAAAACATTACAGTCCTAAGCTCATAATATTACAATAATAATGCCTTCTATTCTTGCTCGGTCTGCATAACGGAACGCACTGATGACGTATCATGTTTGTGCAAACAGGGTGCATGTAGGTATACAAATTGTTAGGGAGGTAGTACAGCCTATTGCAATGTTCGGACAAAGTAATCTGATTGGTTGAAAATGTATGGTCCGATTTAGATTACATAAATATATATTTATAGCTTGTTATACTGTTGCAATAACTGTGTGATGTCATGCTACTGAACATTGATATAGTCACCAGTACTTGCGGATGTTAACCTTGCACTTGCTATGTACCGTAGCTGTACAGTTCTAAAGTATGTGTATACCAGCCCTTTTTTTTCGTGGCACGGACACGATTCTTTCTCGACTTTTGTGAGTCCAGCACGAAAGGATGCATCCAATGGGATCCTAGTGTTACATTCGTGCTGGAGTCACGAAAATAATGAAATATTCGTGTCCCTGACAGGAATTAATAGATTTTAGGCTAATTTCGTGATATTGTCACGACCTGCCGTGCGACTGGGTTGGTGTATACATAGAATGTAATATAGTACAGTGTGTGTATATTCTAATTTGAATTTGTGTACACATTGCCAAAAGGGTTTCTCCTCACCTTTAACATTTCCAAACAACCCCATGTTCTTTACTATTCATGTGCTCTCTCTCTCTCTCTCTCTCTCTCTCTCTGTCTCCATCCTTTCTCTGTGTTTTATGACAGCCTGTTCTATGTGCTGCTCTCCAGGGAGCTTTAATTGACAAGTGTGTACAATAACTAATCAGCAGTGGAGGGACTGCCCTTTGTAATGATGAATTGACTGAACTAATTTCAGATAATCCCTCACGTTACCCGGCAACGCTGACGCCGCCAATTGATATTTGAAATACAAGACGCCCCTCGTTCTGCTCCCTGTCAGTCATCTCAGTATCGCTTCTGCAGCTAAAGAGGTGCAATTCGTAATGAGGCGCTGACTGTGCGCTGCGGAGATTAAAACTTTCCTCAAGCCATTAGCGTGCAACAAACCTCCACACATTCATACACTCTTAGAAAGTAATACATCATTGTTAAAGGGCAAGTTTAAGTGTTTTTTTTTTTTTTTTGCTTGAGTCTATACGCATAATTATTTGTATTTTTTACAGCAGTTTAGCAGTTTTAAATCCTACAGCACTAATAATGTGAATTTTTTCTCCCCAGAGGCTAATGGGCAATGAGCTATTGGACAGAGAGATTCTTCCAGTCCAATTTAGCCAGCTTCACGGTGCAGAGATGTTGAATGTCTGACTTTTATTGGATATTAGGACTTTAATCAGAATTTCTGGGAACACTGAAGGACAATATCAATAAAAAAAGAGGCCCTAGAGGCTCAGCGGTTACAAATCTCAGGCAAATATGTAAAATTAGATGAACAGTTTCCACTAGGCAGATACATAATCACTGTTTCTTATCCTGAAATATGCTACATACTAAGAATTTCCCTGCTATTTCATCATACGCTCATTGAGGGCTACTCGTAAGGACCTGCAGAGCGCTATCATGAGAATTAGCTGAGCTTGCCACAAGCAATAGCAAATCTTACCACATTGATGATAATAATGATTAGAATAATAAATGTTTCTTGAGCAGCAAATCATGAAGGATCGTCTGAGACTGAAGGCTAGTTTAATGGCTGCTGAATCAAAGATGCATCTTTGAGAAAAATCCTACCAATCTCAAACTTTTGAACAGCAGTGTATATGCTTAAAAATGGGGGTTTGTTGTTGTTTTATTATGTTTAGGAGGACACTAGCATATAGCTGATGTGAGTTCTCCTGCCTTTGTCTCAAAGCCAGAAACGTTATTTTGCTGATTTTGTGTTATTTGGATTCCAGAAGTTGATTTAATGCTGCTTTTATCTTCATGAACAAAAATAGCGGTAATATACATGATGATTTAAAGGTAATCTGAAATACCATTACTTTATTTAACCAGAGAGAAATATAAGTACTCTAATTGTTATGGATTCAAAGCTTTTAGGTAGGTTTACTTTGAAAATCGTAATGACAGTTGGTTATGAGAAAATATTTTCCTGTACTATGACCACAGATGTAATTAAAACTACCACAGGCAAAGAAATGGTAGGAATGACAGCCGATGACCAATTACAGCCACCTTGCCCAACATCCCGAGTATTTCATTAAGTATCAAGCACATCATCCTAAAATCAAAACAAATGGGCCAGTCAAAGCTTGCAGATAAAGCCTAGGAAGAAAAGAGGGAGAGAGAGCCTTTCTCTCAAATATATTTTTAATAAGTGTTAGGGGAAAGGCAAGCTTGGAGCATTGGGACTGAAGCTCCACTCTTGCTAGTTAAAGCCCCACAAGACTGAGGCAGCAAAGAACCTCTCCTCTATAACCTAGCTACTGTAAAGACCAGTGGTTAAAAGTGTGTGTGTGTGTGTGAGGCCAGTTGTTTGAAGTCTGTAGTTGTAAAGTATAGCACAAATTTAGTGGGAAATGCAAATATTATTTGACTTAACATAACTAGTAAGAAAACACTGAATAATTCTGGATCTTAATAGTTTGTTTTAGTGAGTGAGTTGGATAAATCATTCACTCAACTGATTCATTAACAACTGATTCATTTAAAACACAGAATCAATCAGAAATATAAGTATGAGTAAGTCAGTGAATCATTCACTCAACTGATTTGTTCAAAAACACAAACTCATTTGGCAATGCCACTGTGTGTTACTCCTCAGTGGTTCTGCTTTGGCTTTTTAGTATAATAAATAATCAGCAGTGTTTTTTTTCTCATGGCATAAATAACTCTTTGTATATTAAATTGCTGTATAAAAGCAACATCGCATTAGTAAAAGAATCCTTCTTGTGTGGCATTGCCTAAATATTGCACATCATAATTTCATTGGTTTAACAGGTATCAGCATTAGATGCTGCAATACTGACATTGTCAGTTGCTTCATAAATGTAATTTTATGCAGACTGAGATGAAGCCACCTGTAATTGGTTTGTCCTCTGAAAATTCAGTGCTTGATTCATCTAATATGGTTGAAATTCCCTCAGGTTATGTTAGATGACTATCTGACCTCCCAGATATGTTCATCTTCTAATTTGGCTTCGACCCTAATAAGCTTTAAATGGCATAACCGAGTCAGGATGTTTCTGTCAAGCTGAGCTATCCTATTTACTTCTATATTACACACCCCACACGGAGAGTGAAGATGTATCTGCTCAAAGTCAATGGCAGGCCTACGGGTCTCTCAGCTACTGCACTATCCCGAGCCAATTTCCTACAGTCTTCTCAGGACTGCATTAAACAGCATGGCAATGAGAGATGAGGTGAGGAGTTCAAGGTTTATCAGTTTGCAGCACACTGTAATTTTAGCCTGTATACTGTACGGAGGAAATCAACCTGCGTTATTATGAAATCACCAAGATATGGCACTAGCTTTCGGGGGCTTATGTTTTTATTTATGTATTTGCCACTTTACCTTATCCAGCATTTTTCCCATCTGTAACTGTTAACTCTGCAGATTTGGAAGTCAAAACGCTGCACAGAGCAGCTCGCGAACACACACCGAGATTACAGAATGAATATGGATTAAAAGATGCATCCAGGATGCTCTGACCTCGCATGTAATGACGATTGTGAAAATACAGTCCCACCCCTAACCTGACTAGTCCATAGATATCATCTCTATCATGTGCCAGTAATAATACCTGCCAACAATGATGTAGGAATGAGCCAGAGAGTCTGAGGAGATGCATTACAAAGTATGACATGAATGTGTATTTTATTCGATGCTGCATTTTTCAGTTATACGGTGCATCTGAAATAGTAGTAGTAGTGACTACATCTAATAAGTAATACATTTTATGACTAAAATTGCATGCTGTCTCTGTAGTTACTATATTTGACAATCAAAATCACGTGCTTAGTTTGATAAGGAACAAACTACTCTTAAAATTGCAGACTGTTTGTATGGGTATAGGTTAATTTGCACTGTAAAAAATGACCATAACTTTAACGGTAAAATCAGTGAAAATGTTACGGTAAAAAACGGTTAAATGGTTAATGGTTAAACTCCTGTAAAATTTACAGGTTAAACCTTTTTAAAAAAAATATTTTTCATACAAAACATGAATGTAATCATTTGTACAGTCATTACTGATTACTTGATTAATTTATTTGCAATTTCAAAAATTATGACTGTTTCCAAACAGGTTTTTGGTCAGACTGATAAAAGGAAGGTAATTAGCAAGTTGCTTTCAGGTTGGCCAGCGTATGCTTACAGTACCATGCTGTCTGTCCTTATCATTTAGCAGTTATCAATCTCACTCACTCACCTCTAATCCTCTGTATCAGCTTTCGCTTTGCTCCTTGAAGAATCCCAGAAGGCCCGAGCGACCTCTTCACACTGTCGCTTTTATGAGTGATGTTCAGACCCATGCCTGCTTGCTTTCACCCTTTTAATGAAGTTTGTTGTCCCATGCCTGTAGTCTATTGCGTCCTCCGAAAAGGAAGAAAGGACAGGTTAATGATTTGAGTGCACTACAACATGTGGCTACCTCATTAGCCAACCGAAAATACAGCGGTCAAGGAGCTTGTGAGGAAAAGTGTGTATGTGGTTGGATATATTATATGGGTATCAACCATGTGAAGCTTATGAATCACTGTCCATCAGCCAATGAGAAAATAATTAAGAAGCCGGTTGGGAAACTGTGTTATGTACCAACCGACAGCTACTGTATAAGAAAAAGCAGCTGTATGTGTATATGTAATAGAAACGGTCATAAATGTAATGAAACAAAACCTAATCCATATCATAACCGGCCCCAAAGAGCCCAGCGAATGGCATTATGGAGGCAGACAGTATAAATAGCCCTGCAATATTGTAAATGTTTATATACTACAGCTCGCGTGGACGTCTTGCTGCGGTCTGGAGATTTATGGGCGCTGCTGTAATACGTTGAAGCCGACACAAGGTAGCAGGTCATATTTCACGTGTGTTATCATATCGAGTGTAAATTTGCCGTGAAGTATATGGTGGAGATAAAATATTTTAAGCCGTTTCTTCTACTGTTTCCTCCCCCGCGTCCTCATACAAGACAGAATATTAGCATCGAGACTCTTACAGACGAGAGGTTTTTATATGCGCGCGGTCAGTTATAATATGTTCAAGGTTTCCCGTCGCATCTGAGTGCGAACGACGCGTCAACCAGGGACAAACTCATTTCGGCTACACCTTCAGAATTTTCTAAATGCTGCATTTTAAACAACCATGTCTTATACCTCCCTCGCTTTTCTGAATAGAAGCACTGCTAGGAGCTTACAGGAAAGCCATAAGCCATCGAGAGCGCTATTACAGCGCGCAGATAACTTTTCCACGTTTTAAGGCCATTTGTGATCGAATGGTGACATGGAAAATGTGTTGACCATTTGCTTGAATGCTCCCTGTGATTTATACATGCTGTCTGAAGGCCATCTCTGCAGCCAGCTTTTTTTATTTTATGTGTTGACCTAGCAGTTAACTGCAGGCGAAACCGGAATACCGCAAATGTATTTAGATTACGCTATGCGGCGTTTCGCTCCAATTAGGCCGAGTTACTGCTCCGAGCATTTACTGCATCTTTCATGTCAAATACTTGCTTAACAGTTTAACTTTTTATATGTTAAATTAATTCTTATTCTATTTATTATTTATTCATTGTAATATTATTGTTAAATCATAAAAAAATGTTGGTCTTATTTTGCTGAATGTTAATATATAAATGTATATATATTTTTTTGCTATTTCTATTTTAATCATTGATTACATTAAATATTTAATTTAAGCATTATATATTATTAATATTTAAATTTAAATTAATTACAAAACACAACATAACGGTAATTATTTTTCAGGTTTGATTTATTTGCGAAAGACAATTGATGCTTAGATATATAACTCAAAATAAACAACTTTTTAGTATTATTAAAATTTTTAAGTAATTAAATTAAACATTTGCATATTTCTAAATTATATATAATTTGAAAATAATATATATATATATATATATATATATATATATATAAACCAACACAGTCTCACGACCAATTCGTACGTATTCGTAGAAGGTGCCAAATTTGTGCTAGTTTGTACGAGTGAAGTCATATTTGTACGATATGTCTAAAACCCTGTGATGGGTAGCTTTAGTGGCGAGGTTAGGTTTAGGTAATTCGTACAAATTCCTACGAATTGGCAACTCGTAAAATACGTACGATTTAGAAGAAATCGTATGAATGCGTAGGAGTGAGGTCGTAAATTTGTACGAATTGGTCACCTCGTAAAATATGTACTAATTGCTGTGAGATCAGCTTGATATAAACCTTGGTTATTGTAACATTTATAAATACAAATTAGATGTAATTGTATAGTTAATACATATTTAATTATATTTCTATACAAAATTTAAAACATCCCCCCTAGGCCTTTATTTATTTGGACCTTGGAATTAAACCTTATCGTTAAAGTATTCTAAGAAAAAAAACCTTATGATAAAATCATTGGTGACAAATAGCCCCTATATATTATAATACAATGCCATTTACATTACATGAAGGAACAAGTATTTGCTCAACTTTCTGATAAACTCAATGAGCAGGCCTGCTTGGTGGCATAAACAAACTCTTTGCGATGATTTGCGTGCCAAAGTTACATAAACGGTTTAGGTTTATGTAACTCTGGCGCACAATCTTATGGAAATAAAGTTGTTGACTTCTTTCTTACTTCCCTTGATCAAATTTTGATGCCCGTCTGTTTGATAGAAACTGCCAAACGTCTGTGGCTGTATGTAGATTAATCTATTTGGCCAAACCCGTGGTGAACTAATCCGAGGCTGATTGTTTCAGATTAACTCACGGGAGGTAAAACTCCTAGAACTTTGACAGCAGCCAAAAGACCTCGAAGGCCCCGATCATCGCTGCCAGATCGAGGTCCCAGCAGATACAGATCCTCCGTCAGCGTTCGTACAAAACAAGATATGTTAGATATAATGAATTGGATCAAAATCCACCGGGTTTGTTCGGTAGGTTAATTACTTTAACCCTCTCTGTCTGTTTGTTGAGGTTGTGTTTTGTTATACGCGGTAATTGTTGTGTTGTTTTTAATTAGTGTTCGGGGCCACGCGCCGCTTTCAAAGACTCGATTCTGGTCTGCCAAGTGGAAATGGCAGCAAAATCTATCTCAGCCCATCCTATCTGTCTGCATCACTTATCTGCACGGTAAACCCGAACACTTTTTTCCTCGGTTTGCTCAGTCTGCGGTTGAATAATCGCCCACCCGGTAATTCTCTGTTAATGTGTTTGTTCATTCGTATGTTGCTTTTTATCAAGATGCTAATATTGTTCATCATTTCTCCTTATCACCACCTCAGACAATGGAATTTACACTGCGCGCCCGACAGCAGATTTAGAAATGACCCTCCGCTTTTTGCCAACCCCGTTTAGGCGTGATTGACAGCCAGTCGTCATGGCAACTTCCACAGGCTCTCTTTACTGCGCGAAAGCAAAAGAGAGCGCCAAAAGTGATGATTCACTATCGTCCGTCTCTCTCAGGACAGTGATTTACAAACTCGAGCGCTCACCTCCCGCACTCTTCCCCGCTTATCGGAGGCTGCAGGATCTCCTCTAGCGACACCGCTTGCATGTTTAGAGAGCCTCCGCCGCTGCTTTTTGTGGACAAAACAACAACTGGGATCCACAATGTGAAAACACGATTGTAGTTTAGCGTCAGGCTTATCGCTTTTAGGGTTAGTGGAAGATCAGTGGCCTTAGGATAATAACCTGTAATTAGTGTAGCATTCATATGTTTTATTCAGAATCAGCGGTAACTATTCATTAATTAATTTATTTTGTGAAATAAATGGTTTTGTAGTTTAGATGTGCCTCAAGTGTTCTGTTTTGGGGCCTGTACTAGGGTTTACAAACACAGGGCTAAAAACAGAACTAGTGCAAGGAGATTTATTTTGATTATTTTATACAATTAAAAACCATATTTAGAAATGATAAAATATTACAAATTAAATACTTAGAATCATCATTAAAACAAAGTCTAATAATGATTAGATGACTAGATATTTTTATATAGAGGCTATTTGACAATTCTGTAAACTTTGATTTTGACTTTATGCATATACATATATTTCAGATTTAATAATTACACACGTGTGTATATGTGTGTTTACATTTTTTTTTAAATGTTAATATTTTTATTCAATTTTAAAATACATGGATTACATGCAAATGATACATAAAATATGTATATGTATATAATTAAATTATTTTAATTTTTACATACTGCTATAAATGTAATTTTTCAATAGTCATTAAAAGTTTATATATGCTATATACAGTATATACATATACGTGTGTGTATGCATGTGTGGGCATATATACTGTATATATATATAGTATACATACATACACACATACATTATGTTATTGTACACACTACGCACACATATTTAATCACAGATGATGTATTTGACAGCACTATTTTATATAGTATGCATTATATATTATACAACATAGTATAGGCACAACCATATATGAAGTAGCATGAATATAAATTAAAATAATGTAGAGATATATAAAAAAATAAAAATATAATTAAAGAACAAAATTATGATAAAATTGTTAAAATTAAGACTGAAGGTAAACTTAAAAAGAAAATAGATAGATAGATACCAATCTTTTACAAAGCTAATTACAGCTAAGCTATAAAGTTTGTATTCCCCCAGGCTGTTCTATCCTCTCTACTTAATATATGAGATATTTACAAGTAAACACCCGGCTCTAGTCAAGGCCTAATAGCTTTGACTCTGCAGTCTAGCTGCGTCTCTCTTATAATAAAGATAACAAATATCAGTCATGATATTAAACAAATAAGAATTTTCTCCCAGTCATATCACAAGGACATAAATTCCCTGAGACGTGGAGCTAGCAATCTTGTTCTCCCCTTGTCGTTGTGCGGCTTAATTTGTGATGTATTAAACAAAACTCTTTCCAGCCGCTGAAGTTGATGAAGCTTGATAGGAGTCATTTTTTGAGGCAGCATCACAGCTGGTGGGGCCGGACCCCGGTATGAAGGACACGGGGGAGTAAAGTATGCAAATATCAAGAGCGCCAATCAATTAAACGTGCGATGAGAAGCACCTTAATGGCACTGTAGTGATTGAATAGTCTATCAATGTGCACATTATATTTCATATAAATAAGATACTGTACAGCACGTGTTCTAGTCCGATGCCTTTTAATGAATCTGTTGTGGTCATGCTGTCGATAAAGTCACTTTGCTCGCTTATTTATGGACTGCAACTGCATTATTGACTGCAGTCGATTCTCATAAGCTTCCATCGTCTGAGTAAACAGAAAAAGGTGAATAATGCAAGATCGTGATGCTATTTCGTACGTTCCTTTCTATACAATGTAATGCGGCCTGTATTGTTTTCCAATATTTTCTAAACGGATTGTGTGCGATTTAGAAAGAAATGTGTGTGTGTGTGTGTGCGCGCGCTTTTCCTTTCTCTAAATGTGTAATGTCAGTAACGGTGTCTGTTTTTATTTTCTTACGGCGGCCCTGTGGTGATGCTTTATCCCTCATCCCTGTCAGAAAGAGTGATGAAAACATTCTCCGGCTGATTTATTTTATAAATCGCTCGGAGGTTCTCAAAACTTTTGCACCTTATTGAATCATGGAAAAACAGGAGTACGGCTAAAGTGCTAAATAAAATATATGAAGATTTAGAGGAAAACGCATTAAAGGATGATTTCAGACAAAAAGCTCAATTCTGTCATTTACTCGCTTTGCAGTTGCCTGGATCAAGCAAAAAGAGAGCTTGTGAAGAATGCTAGTTGCTACTGTATGTTCCATGGTATGTTCCTGACGCATCCAAAAAAATACACGTAAGAGCACATTATTTTAAGTGTTCTGGAGTTTCACACGTGTAAGAATCGTGGTCAAAGTTTAGTAAGTTCAACTTAATTAAACTGAATCAATCTGATTTGTGAACGAAATATTCCCAAACTAAAGGTCTAGCTTAAAATAAAGATATGTTTTTGACGAAGTTTTGTGATTGAATAAAAAAATTTTACTTACTAGAACGATTTGTTTCTTAAACGCTTAAAATCATTTAGATCAGTTTTGTGATTTTGTTTAGTAAAATGACTCAAAAGAATCATTTACTCACAAGTTGAACAGAAGGTATTTAGGTAAATCTGAATCATCCTTGGCTTATCATTCAGAGCATTTTTCTAAATTTAATGGGAAGGTTTGATTCAGACTGTTTTTGATAATAACAATAAAAAGGTTTGACGCATTCACAGTAAATATTTGATTTAATTGATGTATTCACAGATAATTTTGTGATTAAATGATAATTTATGAATGATGATTTCAGACGTTGTTACTTTTCTTTTTACATCAGTGCTGATGTCATGATTTTCAATAAACAGCAATTTAAATTCGCTTTTTAGTAGTTGTATCGACCACATTTATAATACTTTTACGGTGCTGTTTGAAATAGATTGAAATCTTCAGTTTTCAGTTATTGTACATGTGTGAAAAACACAAAGGTTCCCTGTTTAGTCTTACAAAGATAGTCTTTTGTTTTCCGTAAAAAAATACTAAAGTAAAAAACATAAAAAACGTTATATCCCCTCCATTGTCTCCGCTCTACCTTCTGTTTTACAGTGTGTGCTACAGTTACAATCTTTCTGCCCATAAGTATTATTCCATCCAGCTGTCAGCCGTCGGGACAGCCGCAAGGGTGTATTTTAAAGCATGCCACCACAGCAGCGCTCGTGGCATAAATATTGAGGTAAAGCACACGCGGTATTACATTCATACAGGTCAGCTTCATACATTAATCCATCCCAGACAGAGTCCCATCACCTGTTTCCCTGAGCTGAGACATCACAAGAAGCACGGCAAGACCTCAAAGCCACATCTATGCGATTTCGTCCAGGAACGTTACCAGCCCACCTCCGGATCGCAAGATCCCCCTGAAGCATTGTCGAAGGCCCATCCTGCCCTTTTAATTTCCAGTTCAGGGCCTTCTTTTTTTGCAGATAAATGCTCTCCGATGTAACGTGACAGATGTCACAATGCATCGCCTCTGTTTTGATACATACCCTCTGATCCTGCCACAAACGATAAAGAGCGCACAGAGCCCAGACAACGTGCTGACACTCGTGATTATTTTAGAGCGCGTCACAATCACGGCGAGATACGGAGACGGTCGGGTTGCAGAGCGAATCAAAGAATATCAATACATGAGGGTCGGAGTCATCGCGGCATCCAAAGGCTGAGGAGGGCTCAATAGATACATCCATCCCATCGACGCATATTCAAAAAGATCAATGCAATGATAAAGTTGTAGGTTTAGTTGGATCACACTGCTGAAGCTCAATCTGATCTGGCTACAAGAGTTTTTTTTTTTTTTTTTCCAAGAAAGTTAAGAACCAGACAACCATTTTGTTAGATCATTTAGGAGATTTTGGCTATTTATGAAGTGTCGTTTTAGAGTAGTGGAAAGAAAATAGCCCAAATACATTATTTTATCTGCACTTTATCGGTTTTCTTCTATGGATTTTAATTACAGTGCAGCTGGAATCTCCAGTTCAGCAGCACTTTTATACACTAACCTTTACCGTTTTATTATGTATGCTGAAGGTGTAAACTGAAGGATTTGTTCAAACATATATAATCTGCATGATTTCATAAAGAAAAATAAGAAAATTTCATAAAGAAAAAACTGCTAAGAGTATGTATGGAGTGATGAAAAAGAAATTCAGTTGTCTTGGGGGAGTAAATCATTAAAACTGTTGACAAAATGTTTGAAACTGGGTTTATCTAGTGTCTAGATTTCTGTTTTGGAAATGTAATTACATTTGTGCATTTTCATGTACGCCTCATTTGCATATTGAAACATACAATTTTAGAAAACTTGTACTACAAAAAAGGGTTCTATACTGTGATCAACCAACTTGGGGAAGTATTGTGACATCGATTATTTAAATCTTTTACTCAATTCACTCGAGTAAGCTCTGATTGGTCAGATGGCCCTGTTTGTTGTGATTGGTCTACTGTATGTGCAGCGCATGTCGGAAACAATATGCCCATTGCTATAGTTCGTACTTTGAACCCTCAATAAAAAAAATAAACATCCATTATTTATCATACTTGGATGTTGTGATTCAGTGGAGCCAGCTGGTCCAAATGAACTGAATGCTGAGCAATCTTTTTAAGAGCAAGGGTTTTGTGAATCCCACGATAACGACTCCCAAACGATTTGCTCGGCAAAAAAATGTGTAGGACGCTAAGGTGTTGTGATTGGTTGTTTAATTTCAGTTTCAACAAGCCTGTAATGCCTGATAAAGCAGCATTTGTGAGTGCAGTGCTGCTTTGTGTACAGCGTTACCGGGGAAACAGCTATTTTACCCCACCAAAAGTGCCACCTAGTGGCAAAGAATGAAAGTACATTTTCATTCAGACCAATGCAAAAAAACAAGTGTTTTTTTTGCTTATATTAACATGAAACTGGGGAAACAAAATTGGGGATTCGTTAAAAAAATGATTTGTTTCAATGATTTAGAGTCGATTCTTTATTTTGAGTGAAAATAACTTATACACGGTGCACTTTCAGATTTAAAACTTTGGATGTTTTCATTCCCTTAGAGCTGTGTTACAAAAAATCTGTAATAGGGGGCACTTTAATGGTAAATTATGATGAGTCTGAGTAGGCGTTATGCTTATAATCCTAATAATATTCCATAGAATATGCCACTGTGATTCAAAGTCGTCAGGATTTGAAATTTCTTGGCCAGTATCAGGTGGCACAGTGCCCTTCATAATTTGTGATATACATATTTGAGTCGAACAAAGCATTATTTTTGAGGACGCTCAATTACCATAAACTAAACACAGGACCAAACCGAACCAAACCAGCTTGCATTAGTTTGAATTCCAGGTCAGCGGTAGCTGCGCCTTCAGTCTATCTACACCCTCCAGAGTTTCGTAGAAAGCGTCATCTCTTCGCAGTCTGCTTCTCCCTATTATACCAGGCCTCTAAGCACGACAGCTTAGTGCTATCACCTCAGGCCTACCCACCATTTCCAACATGGGGTTGAACCCAATTATCCCCCAAATTAAAATGAACAGACTTGGCACGGGGAACAATTACTGCTGTGACTCCATTCCACAAGCTAAATGGGCCAAGCAAAAGCAGTCCCTGTTTGCCCGTGCTGGCCAGGGACCAGAAGTCTGAGTAGTATTTGGGCTGTGCTTACAATAGTAATGTATGTGGGTAATGGGGAGGTGAGAGGTTACGCCAGTCATTTCATTCGCTCTGTTTTTCTTTGCTTCAGAAGACAGGAAGCTGTTCGTCGGGATGCTAAACAAACAGCAGACGGAGGAGGACGTGTACCGTCTTTTCGAACCCTATGGAGTCATTGAGGAGTGCACTGTGCTAAGAGGTCCGGATGGGAATAGTAAAGGTGAGGTTATGTCACTTTTTATGGTATGATGCTGTATTAGCAGTCAACGTATAATCGATAAAACAGTAATATTTTTGATATTTCATTACAGTTTAAAAAAACATTTTATTCAGTAAATGTAATTTATTCTCTGGTGGCAAATCTGAATTTTCAGCAGCCATTCCTCCAGTGTTCAGTGTCACAAGATCCTTCAGATCTTAATAAAACATTTATTAATAATTTATAATAATTCAGCAGCAAATCAGCATAATGGTTTCATATGTTAAGGATCATGTGACACTAAAGGCTGGAGAAATAGCTGCTGAAAATTGAGCTTTGGCATCAAATGTATAAATTACAGCATACAACTGTATTTAATTTATACAATTAAATAAAGTAAAATATAATAAAAAAATAAATAAATGCAGTGTTCGTGATGATGAGCCTTCTTTTAAAACTCCCTTTTTTTTACTTTTTGCGCATTCTTACATATAATGTTAACATTTTATATTGATTTTTTTATGCTGTCCAAGAACCACAATTATTTTCAGAGTTGTCACCATTGAACATTAAAGACTCATAAGAGACAGAGAAAAAGCACATATTTGAGAATTCAACTTTTTATAGACTCCATTGTTTGCCCACCGAGGCTTTAGGGACACTGCAAGACGCTAATACAGCCTGGCATTTGGAAAAGCATTGTGGGAGTGCAAGTTTTCCCCTTGCCAGTGTTACAAAAATTGCTGTAGGATTATTTCTGCTACTTAGGGGGTGGATCTCTGAATATATCCAGTCTTATGGAAGAGAAGAAAACGATAGATGTCAAAACATTCCCTTTACAATGAGACAAGAGAACTACATTTCATTTAGCTCCTAATGTGTTTTATTTCAAACCCTGTTTCTGGCGAAAATAGAGCTTAATTCTTTAATAAAAACTGTATAAAACATGTTACGCTTGTGTAAGACACATTAAGACCTTTTCTTAATATTTTGACAGCTTCTTCATCGGCTTGCAACACTCCTCCTCTTGAATCCCCAATGGGTTTGAATTCTCGTGATGAATATCTGTAGCAGCATTTAAAACGATATCAATTATCCCGTATTTTGCGTTTTGTTTGCATAGATGAGCATGTGGCGGTAAATAGCATGCTTTTCGCATCAGCACAGTCTCTAGAGGAGCCGCTTGCTTACCGTTGGAGGGCTTTCTGCCTCTTCAGTGTTTCATGTGCTTCTCTACACTGTGGTTAAAGTGTTTGTGTGCCTTTCTGTGTGTCTTTTTTCTATCAGGCTGCGCCTTTGTAAAGTTCTCCACACACGCCGAAGCTCAGTCCGCAATCAGCGGCCTACACGGCAGTCAAACCATGCCAGTGAGTACACACTCCTCTATAACACATACACACAGAAAACCTCTTATTTTCAGTGTTTTACTTTTTTTTTTTTCCTTTTGAGGTTCCTCCTGCAATCAGAGGTTGCAATTACTTTCATACGACTGTACATTCTTGGGTCACTCTATTATTATAAGGGTCACATAAAAATCTTGCTTTTACTTCTTAGAAATGTATTCTTTAGGTTTCATGCGGTAAAAAAAAAAGTTACACCACATGACATTTATTTTAAGGAATATTTCACCAAAAAAATCATTTACTTACCCTCATGTCATTCCAAACCTGTATGAGTTTCTTGCTGAACACAAGTAAGAATGCTGGTAATCAAACCGTTGATGGTCCCTGATGACTTCTCTAGTACTTCTTTCCATAATATGGAAGTCAGTGGGAACCAGCAACGGTTTGTGTCTTTAAAATTCTACAATATATCTACTTTTGTGTTCAACATAAGAAATAAACTAACAGGGGTTTGGAACGACATGAGAATGAGTAAGTAATGACAAAATGTACAGTTTTAGGGTGAACTATTCCTTTAAAAATGTCATGTGGTGTAACTGTCAAATAAAGAGTAAAACATTTATAATTTACAACCAAGTAATCTTGTCCATAAAAGCATAAAAAGGAACAAAAAGTGGAACAAAAGTGTAATTATTAGTGAAATTAAAGGGATTTAATTATATATATATTTACATTTGTAAACCCAGTCAATGTCATTTGGTGCGACCAACAACATTTTTGTAGTATTAGCAGTTATGAAGTTAGATTTTGTTTGTGTGTGTGGTAGTTATGAGGTTGAATTATGCTTGTTAGTTAGTTAGTTAGTTAGTTAGTTAGTTAGTTCGTTGGTGGTACAATATGAATTGTCGGCAGACAGGTTTTTTTTCCAAATATTAACATATAATAAACAGAAAGGTCTTATCTTATTCTTATTCTTTTGTGTGTAGTAGTAGTAGTGAACAAAGCAATCAAATCAGTTCCAAACAAATAAGAACAAATCAGTCTCTTCAACTTACTAGCTGCATATTTGTTCGTATTGTTTTCTTGAATAGCTGCGTTGCCAGCTTATCAGCACGTGGCCTTTGTCTGACCGCTTCAATCTCGAGGACTGGACGCTGAGCCATAAAAAGCTGACTATTCAGCACAGTCTGTCTGAATCACACAGCTATTCAGTCACAAATGCATCAGAAGTAGCTCACACGCTGCTGTTTTATTTGCTAAAAGACTCCGGCTGGATACAGACGAGCTATGAACTGTCAAAATGCATTTGAGAATATGCTTTTTTCACAACGCAGTGACGTTTTTTAAAGAAACAGAAAAGTTTGTTTGCTAAAACAGAGACTCTTTTCAAAAAAACAAATTTTTTATTGTGTTAGTTTGCAGTTTATTGGTTATTTTTTAACCTAGTAAAAAAAGCCCAACTGCAGTTTGATTGAGATTAATTAAAATGCACATTGAAAAAACATGATTGTTAAAAACACAGTAATCTGTTTTTGCAAATGAACTCTTAAATCTCAAAAGTTACTATCTGCCATTCACCACAGTGATTTCGAAGCTGTTACGACTTTGGAACACAAAATGAATTGAATGAATATTTATGAAATGCACGTAAAATACTTCTTTAAGTGGACTGTCACTTTAAGAGAAAGAAATACACAGAGAAGCAGCACAAGAGAAAGATGTGTGTTGAGATCTGCTCTCTTTATAACCTTTAGGGTCAACCGAGGTCCAAATGATTCAGGAACATTGAAATGTAAACCATAGTCCTAAAATCTTCACCTCACACACTCGCTCAGACATCCTTTCCTCTCTCTCCCCTCTCTCCTTCCCTCCATTCTCCCGGGACATTAGGCAATAGACTTGTTTACCTCACCTTTCACCACATTGACTGGTGAATTATTCATTGGCATGTACTGAGGTGGGAGTGGAGGAGAGAAAAATAGAGAGAGCGGGAAGGAACGCGAGATAGAAAAGTAGAAAGAGAGGTGGAGAGACAGGGGAAGAGTGGAGGAAGCTCATGGGGGAGGGATGGAAAAGGTTTATAGTCATCTCGGAAGGTAAATTGATTATGGAAAACCTTGCCGGCCTTCATTCTCTCGAGTCTGAAGTTGTAGAGGGAGGGGTCACGACTTGCGCGGCTCCCAGGTGCCGAAGTGAGATGTTTAGCTGAGATAATGGAGTTCTTCTCAAGGCAGGGCTTGATGAAGCACTCATCCATCTGCAAACTCTTCAAAAGAAGCGATGGCGAACTTACCGAACACCCACCAGCCTCTCACGCCCTCGATTCACCAGCAGCTTGCAGTTATTAAAGCACAAGACACGATTTAACAAGTAATACCCTTTTCCTGCCGTCAAAGTTTAATGTTCTATGAAGAAACAAAATGGCAACCAGTCAGAATGTATTTGAATTTTAATTGGACAAATAGGACTTTTACATTACATGAAGTGACTGTAGCAGAAAAAGAAACATAAATGGATGTGACGCGACAAGTAATTTGTTGGTCTGGATTAAAGTACAATACTGAGCAAATGACAACCAGTCAGAACCCATTGAGTGTTTCATTTATGAAAAAAACAAGGCTTTAGACTAATAAAATGGCGAAGCTCTCCTGTGTGAGGTTATTCAAATAGAAATTGCATTGATGCAACAACATTAAAGCGTCAAGTAATTTGTTAATCCAGACTAAAGGTCCGTTCACACCAAGCACGATAACTATAACGATAATGATAAAGATATATTACTAAAAAATTGTTCTCCATGTTAAAGAATAGCAGCGTCCACACCACAACGGACAGAGAAACGATATCGCTGGGAATCATTTTCGGAACTAATTTTTTTCCAGCTAATGAACGATAGAAACATTGACAGCCAATCAGAATCCATCCTGCTATCACACGCTTGAGAATTTAAAGCGGCAGACGTGCTTGAGCTTACAATTAATAGATGATATAATTCGCTGGTGTAGACGCAAATATAGTTAACGTTATCTTTATAGTAAACATGCTTGGTGTGAACTGGCAAATGCTTACAATGCTTACAACAAAACATATTTGGTGTTAAGACGAATCAGATTTCAGGGTAGGCGGGCAACATTGTGTGAGATGATTGAAAATAACAACAATTGCACGTGCATTTACAGCATCAAGTAATTTTTTTGTCCAGACTAATAGCACGATAGTCACCAAAATGACAATGAATCATTTATTTTTATTTGTAAAAAGAGGTTTCGCTGTGGGTGGAGCTAAGTTACATTAAGTGAATGTAATCGAAATTGCAGCAGAATAATAAAAAAAAAATCATGACAATGAGATTTTAGTGTGAGGTAATTCAAAACTTGAATTAAAATGTGATACAAAGCTATTATCCTGTCTTTTTACGCAATGAAAGTGAAGTAAAATCCCATCCAATCAGAATTTATTTGATGTTTAATACACACTCAGACTTGTTTTAGTTACATATAATGAAATTGTATTTTCGACAAATGCGATTATAGAGTGGTTGGGAACTGGTGCGTAATGTAACAAATACAAATTAAGAATGTGAATAAAAATTGTGTTACAAATCATAACAGTCACAAGCTTGCTGAGGTGACACTGCGATCTCACTTCTCAGCGGGAACAATGAAGCTCGGAGACAGGAGATTCAGTGAAAACTGGAACATTTATTAAACAACATGAAGACATCGAAGCTGAGGAACTCGATAAATGACGATAAATGGCGGCGTGACAATAATAAAGGTGTTTTACTTATTTATTAATCTAAATCACAGCTAGATGTCATATATATTTTATTTACCACCATTTGGAATGATTTGTACAAGCGAGGTATTACTGTATAAAAAATAATAATAAATAAATACATAAATAATAAAAGTAAAAAAACACAAAATATGCAATTGCTTTTTGCAGCTGTGGCGGATTACTACGAAACTCACAAACGTGCGAAACATTATAATTTGCTTCTTTACTGTGTCGCAAAAATACGCCATCAAGCCTCTCACAACCTCAGTTCGCCCTCAAAGAACCAACTGGAGCATATATTTAATACAGTAAGGACTCGAGTGAAGAAACGAGTGCTAATTCATTTTAAATATGCATACATAAAGCAGTCTTCTAATGATGTGCTTGTGGGCGGCAAGAAACTGGCCTTATTGCAGTACTGCTTGGCGCTAGTCGGTCAAATTTTATATTCAGCTCAAATCCCCCTGGCTCATGGCAGTCCGTGCATTATCTTTATGCAAACACATGCACGCATGTATGCACATGCTGCCTCCTTTCTATGTTTGCCCCTCTTTTCTGTCCATTTCTCTTCTTGGCATAGCCATGAGGTCACAGCTACTTACTCTGATCTAATTTTCCAACTCCAGAAGCTCTTGTTCACATGCTTCCTCATTGAACGATATGCAAATGTGCAAATGTGAAGAAATATACACACATCAAGTCAGAGCGTGCAGGTTTGAGGAAGGGTTTTGACATGTGCGTTATTCCATGCACGGCTGCCCCCTTGTGCCCCTCCCTCCTTTGCTTTGGCGTGGCGCAATTAAAAATTTACACAGCCGTGCGGTAAAGCAAATTGCCGGACTTCAGGAAGGCCTTGTACGACGGAAGACCAGGGACGAAATTACGCCTGGCGAAGGCTGGGGGAAGGGTCAAGGAACTCTAGCCCCTCCGCTTCAGTCTCATATCCACTCGAGTGTATATGCCAGGGATTGAGCGTATTTCAACAAATACAGGAAAATGAAACTGCCACTGCTATCTGATATTACAATCTCCTTGGTTAGGAGAGTTTGCGCTGCCGACCGATTTCCACTGTCTATGGTTGAATGGCAATGCGTTCAGCTGGATTTTCATTTCCTCATGACTGTGTGGATATCTGAGCAACGGCTACGAGAGAAATACTGGCGCAAAATTGCAGCCGTGGTCAGACAGTAATGTTTGGCTTTGCACGGCCTGAACTCAAACATGATGCTACGCGCATTTTTGGAACTTATTTTATATCTCTTTATGTTCAAATTAAGCTGTCTTATTTTGAATATTAGCCAGTTGAATGTAGTTATTTTTAACTATTCTAGTATTCCAAATAAAAAATTCTAGTATTCCAAATAAATAAATATGTGAGGAAAAAATCGCCTCCCATTTACCACATACTGTGTCTGCTCCGGGGTCATTTCAAGTGCAAAAAGCGTAAGTTTTTGAGGCGTTAAATAATTGCGAAAATACCAATAATTTGACAAGCGCAAACATTAGTAAATTGAATTGTGTGTCCTCCCATAAATCTTACAACTGAAAGGGAAACTCCTACAAATACATATTCAATAAGGTCAGGCGCAAAAAAAAAAAAGTAGTATATATATATATATATATATATATATAAAGAGCCCTCCACTAATATAGGCACACTTGGTAAATCTGAACAAAGGTGACTGTGGAAATAAATCTGAATTGTTTAT
>JAUCNO010000460.1:8159783-8172745 GCA_032353835.1 Enteromius viviparus
ATTCTTTTTGGTGAAATGGTCCCACACACTACTTTTCTTTGCACGCTTCATCCTGTCGTCTGCCCTGGCTCTAACCTTGAGTGTTTTAGCCTGTTGCCTTTACTTTTCGCAAACTTTGTGAGCGCGCGAACCCAAACGCTGTGACCCCGCGCCAAATGTTTTTATTGGTTTATTAAGTACAAACAGGCGAGTTATGAAAAATTGAGTGTGAGGAATAATTTGTTCACTTAACACCGACTACCGACAATTTTGACCGGTTAACGTTGATACGGTCAACCACCGGTCAAACGGTCATCGGTTAACATCCCTAATCACAATAGTATTTATTACTGTTTTTTATTTCAAATAATTATTGCTTTCTTTTTCATTTCATTTAAAGTCAAAGGATTTAATATAGAACATTGTTTAAAAGTATTTTTTTTGTCAAATTTAAAAAAGTAAAAGTATATACTATATACTCTAGATCCATGTAAATGTAAAGTAAAACATTTCAAGTTTTTTTTTTACTTTTTACATTTTGATGATTACAGCTCACAGCTCAAAAATACATTACAGTCATCAAATTACCGTCAAAAATCCAGTATTTCAAAATATTATCATGCTCCTGTATATATTTATATACAGTTATAAATACAGTTTATGTTTGTGTGTCTATGCATGTGTATACCTGCACAACTTTCTACTGTAAGTGTACTGATACATTATTTTCAAATGGTTTTTCCTTTAAATCTAATGTTCTAGTTTCAAAAAAGAACTGGTTGATTAAAAATCTTTTTATCAAAGAACTTTTCAAAAAGCCCGTAGTGAATAAGGGGGGGAAAAAAACACTGGAAATCCAGAACCAAGGCTGGTGAAAAAAAATGGGTGGAAACTGTTGTTCTCTGTATTGTTGTCGGAATGCTTAGCAGGGGCCGAGTACAAAGCAATCAGTTTGCACATCCAAGCTCGACAACTCAGGCTCTAGGCATACGGCACTCATGTAGGCGTTTGAAAGGGTTGCCAGAAAAGCAGAGAAAGACGGTCGCTGGGGAAGATAAATGTAGATTTGATTTTCGATTTCACTCTATTTGAACCTTCATGCCCTTTGCTTTTCCAGAACTGTTTTATTGTATTGTTTCATCAACTGCTTAGTTAGGACATCATTACCAGGGACACTATTAATGCATTCAGTCACTGCTCATTAGTTGTGCTGCACAACTAAACAAAAAGGACTATTGCAGATCAAGAATCGTACCACAAAATGCCCAAGTGTAAGACAGCGCAAGGTTGCAATCTTTAAAAAAGGCCTTATCTTGTATCCCTTCAGGTTTTTTATCACCAAAGTAGTTAAAATGATTTCTGGGTAAAACCTCGGGGGAGTTAGAGACATCTGTGGACTGGAATAAAAGCATTTGGCGTTTAGAAAAGACTGGTGAGATATGTTAAAAGTTTGACGGTGGACCTGAAGCGTCTTATTTTTTTCCCCCACTGATTAAAGTGCTAGTACTATATAGTCAAAAAATGACAATTATCATTTCTCGCCCTTACGTCATTCCAAACTTTACTTTCTTCTGTGGAAGGCAAATGAAGATGTTTTGCGCAATGTTCAAGCTGCTCTTTTCCATACGATGAAGGGAAATGATTACGGCAATTGTCTGTGGTTAACAATGTAAATTTCAATCTGTTCATCACACAAACGTATTGCATGACTTCAGAAGACTTCACTAAAAAAGGTGTAGGATTTACATTGGAAAGATTTTCATAGAAAAAATGCTAGTAAATTTCCCCCCCCCGCACACACACACACACACAAAATGTTTAAGTAAAAATTATTTGAAAAAACAATTGTTATTAATTTTTTTTAATATAAATCGCACTTCAATAATCTGTTTTACTTACATCTTTGAAAAAAATAATTTTTATAGTGTTACAATTAAGAACATAAGTTACTTGGACTATTTGTTTGATGTTTTTATAGTTTTCATTGTACTTTTTGCAGCTCGACAGAATTAGTCACTATCTTTTGGAAACTTGTTTCTACCACAAAGAATAACATTTAGAATTGCAAAATATAAAATCCATTAAATATATCAATCTCTCTGAGGAAAAAGTCAGAAATGCGAGATATTAACTGAATTGCCAAAAAAAATCCTGAACTTACATTACGCAATCCTGACATTGTGTTTTTCACAGAACTCCAGAAATAAAGTCTGAGTTATAAGATAAAAACTCGCAATTACTTTTTAAAAAAAGTTCCATTGGTGGCAAAAATTACCTTCCCTATCGTTCGTTTTTATTGTATAACGAGAAGTTGAACGAAGTAGAAGTACAAGATGACAAAACATTCATTTTGGGTGAAGCATACCTTTAACTTCTTGAACTCGTGGTATTAAGTTGTATGCAGACCTACGTGGGCATTTTAATCTTAACCTCAAATGCGATTATCTGCTCAGAGTATTTATTGAAAACCTAGACGCTCTGCACACCACCTTGAGCTATTACGAAGGAGAACAAAATATTTACTGTGTGTTATGAAAGTTCTTGGGCAAAGCCAATAAAAGAAGAAATTCAATGTTCCTTTAGTCCTAAGTTTGAAGCGCTCCGAATTTTCAGAATGTGTTGATGGTATTTGTCCAATCCTTTCCTGACTGTTTGTTTGCTTTAGCTCTGAGACATCCGAATATCAGGGCCGAGGGCTTGTTGGTCCAGCAAGATATAGGCTATGTGTTTGTAAGAGAAAGTGATAGAGAGAGGGGGAGAAAAAGGGAGAGAGAGAGTGGTGGTTGATCTGTGAAGTAAAACTCTCATTAAATTTTAAGCCGCCAAGCACCCGGAGGAATTCCCATAGGTCCAGGACCCAGCGAAATGGATTCAGGAGAGAGAGTAAAACTGTGGGAATAAAAAGTGCAGCTGTTCTTCAGAGGAGAAAGAGGAGGAAAACGAGGCCCTGGAATCAAAGTGCGGCCTGCATCTTTACGAGAAGCTGCAATGCAAGGGGCACCTTGGTGCTTTCCCGATTCTTGAGGTTTATCTGTGAACGTGAACCATAAAGGCACTAACTAAGCCATATATATCTGATGTAACTCTAACTCTGCACATCTGTCTTTGTGCATTAACTGTGAATAAGATAACAGAAACAGAATATCTTGCACAAAGAGCAGCCGAGTCTGTTGCTGCTTCCTGTAGCATAAAAAAAGTGTTTACCAATTACAGTGGTGTTTTCAATGGTAAATTTAATCGGTGCATTCATTTACAGTATTTATATATATATATATATATATATATAGATTGATTTAGATGAAAATGGCTCATTTGAATTCTGCCAAAGGCATTCAGAATATGTGTGCTACCTAAATAATGACTAAAACTAAAGCCCTATTCGGACAGGACTAGTTTTACAGGGGGTCATTAGAGAATGTTTTGTTTTACAGACGTACTTAGTGATTTTAATTCCATCCGAATCTGCCATGTCTGTGTTTTTCTCTCACAATCTCTGTGATAATTCTAGAGTCTGAATGCGATGTCTGTGATTATTTTTCACAACGCGTTTCCTTGTGTGTTTTGGCAAACGCGATACGCCATAGATCCTCTTACCACACGCTCGTTTAATATATTTTCATATATAAAAGAAACAAATAAATACAAATAAAGAGCCAGATCATGTAAACTGTTAAGCCATTGTACCAATATTGGTAAATCTAAGCAAAGGTGGCTGTTAAAATAAATCTGCATTGTTTGTTAAAAATGTATACACATTCTAACCTATCATTGGTTAGTAAAACAACTGAAAATCGGGGGAAATTGTTGTTATGAAATAAATGTTTTTCTCCAATACTTTGTGGCCACAAGACCTTCTAGCTGGAGAATTGCAGAAAAAAGTTACGTCTATAGTTGGTCTTCCATTGGGACAATAATCTAAACACAAACATCAAACACAAGAATTAGTCACTGAGCACAAAATCAAGCTTTTACCATGGCTGTCCCAGTCCTCTGACCTGAACCCTGCAGAAAATGAGTGAGGTGAACTAAAGAGGAGAACCAACCAGATGGTATTCTAAAGGGTCTGGAGAGATTCTCCATTAAGGAGTGGTCTCTTTACTCTTATCAGGTGTTCTCCAAACTCTTCAGGTGTTACAGGACAAAACTCAGAGCTGTTATCTTGGGAAAAGGTTGTAGCAATAATTGGTTGCCAATAATTGTGGCTAACAGGTATTGGAGATAAACGTTTATTTTATTGTGAGTTTTTCTCTCCATTTTCAATTGTTTTACTCTTATGATAGGTTAGAATTTGGTGAATTTTTGGAATGAAAGATCAAAAAGATAGTCACCTTTGTTCAGATTTACCAAGGGTGCCAATATTAGTGGAGAGCACTGTATATATACTGTATATATATATATGTGTGTGTGTGTGTGTGTACAGAGACAGAGATTATCATACTGTGTCATCACACATTGGCTGATCACTTGAAATGTTACTCCCTCACAACATTATGCGCATTAATGTAGTCAATGGTAATAGTAATTACCTAAATACTACTACAGTTGACTGCCCCCATAAAGTCATTCCTGTCTCAGGTCTATAGTGGTATTGATACTACAGAGGCATCATTCAGAATCTGCCCACTGAAGCAAATATCTCATTCACTCAGGTGGATGGATCAGTGAACCCCTTACAAGCACCTCATGCCAGTAGACAACTTGACAAGGCTGATGGGCGGAGAAAGGGTTCTTTCTTTCCCCCACGTTTTTGAGCATATTACATTGCATGACCCAGCGAATATACATATTCCTCTGGTCGAAACAAGAAGAGAGCGAGAAAAAAAAAAAGAAGAAGAAAGAAAGAAAAGCGAGAAAGAGAAGAGAAAGGAACGGAAACTAAGGGATAAGCTAGTACATTTCTTCTGACACTGACTCACTTGTTCTTATACAATAGTGGAATGAGGTCAGTCTGGTAAAATTAGCCATCCGCTTCATGGCAGGACTGAATGCCAGGCCAGCGAGAGGGGACGGAGAGTCTCCATTTGAGAAACCAGAGAAATAAAGAGACTACATTTTTTGACAGAGAGTGAGATGAAGTATTGGTAAGAGAAGAGAAGAAGGTCATTTGCTAAAAGCCCAGATCTCCTACTCAGCGCAAGTTGAGAAAAAGAAGTGAAATGGAGTGATATGAACCATTACACCAAGTAAGAGACCAAAAAAAAACCTGAACTGAAGAGTGGAAATAATGATTGTTTTCGAGCAGGTTTCCTGAAGACTCCCCCTCATCTGTCATTGGTTGAACAAACAGCTTGGCGACACCTCAAGCCCACGCCATTTGTTGAGCTGCTGTTGTTGTTTTTATAACACCACAGAGTCTTTACACTCTTTGGGGGAATGAACTGACAAACTCACAGTTGTCTCTGCATATTACGTTGGAATAGTAGAACGTTTTTTAACATGCTTCAGCTTTAAGAAAACAGTCGTCTGAAGCTTTTGTGCTATAAATTCAAAGAGTGGATGCAAGAGTGAGAGAAAGAGAAGCAGAAGTGACTGAAGGAGAGTAGGAGAGGGAAGAAAAAAAGTAAGAGGGATTGGGTTTCCACTGACTGTATGTCTGGGCAGCTCCATATGGTCCTCATTAAGGTGCTCACTCTGTGGGAGCAGCTCCACACCGTGCTGCTTGTTTTTGTTATTAGGCCCATCACATTTTGGTAGGGAGGGCACTGGAATATTGGGCCACTGACAGGTCTTGCCCAGCGGTTTTCAACCAGTGGTGTTATCGGTAGGAATAATGAAATTTTCGCTAGTTTAAATAAAAATATAATACAAATATTAGAGAAGTGTTGCCTTGCCAGCTAACTAAAATACAATAAGTTAAAAATAAGAACTACAACTGGGAAAAAAAGAATAATAAAAATGACAAAATGAAACATAAATTAAATAAAAGAAATAACAATATTAATAGTATAAAAATATGACCGCTTTTGCTTCTTTACACAAGATGAACACCGGGCATCAAGAACTTTAATAATAGTACTGTATATATTTAAGAAAAACTGTATGTTTATACATATATCTGTGTTAATATTTTCAATATATATTTGTATGTATTTATTTATGCATAATAAACACAGCGCAAACATGTAAACGAAAACATTTATTTTTGGATGTGATTATTGCTATTAATCATTTGACAGCACTAATAAAATATTGTATAAAAAATACAAAAGTGCATTTTATTGAACGTTGCTTTATCTTGCTATATATTATATTAAAATATATTAAATGGTTGAAATATATTAAACTTTGCTGTCCAGAACAGGTCAGTGAGCCACAAGTTGAGCGGTTGGTAGCCATCCACAGAATTTGAGTAAAGTGTACCTAAGTGCGACTGTGAAATGAGGGCTTAAAATGCATTTACTCACACTACAGAGCTAAAATAAAACTTTTCTTGTGCATTTGAGTCCAAGATGAGAGATTTGCTTCACTGGTGACAGAGACTCAGAGCAATTACCATAGATAACAGGGACAGAAGTGTGTGCCTGTAAGAGGCTGCCACTGATACCATCTCTGCTCAAGGATCCCACTTAACTGCCTTGATTGATGCCCAACTGAACTCTAGGGGGTACGGAAAGAGAAGGTCTTTGTGGGTCCTAAGTGGATTGCTTTCTCCCTGAGAGCTGTTGGGTATTAATTTGTAATAATTACACGCAAAGTACATTAAATTGCATCTGAAAAAGTTGTTGCATTTGGAAAGGGCCTCTGTGATCTGACAGTGTTGGCTTAATAGACTAAAGCTACTAGGCATTTCCAGCTAATTTTAGATGCTAGCACTGTATGCTACCTTTAGGTGATTCTTTGCAAACACAAAATCTTTTTTTTTCGCTGCCCCTTAGAGCTGTTTCCTTTAACTCAAGACATGCTGTTGACATGGTGTCAAGCTCAGTCCTTTTTAAAAAGATAAACACACAAGTAACCTTAGATTCAGGGTCATGGGGTCTTCTCAGTTTGGTGAAGAAAGATAGTGGAAGTAAACAAAGGCAGAATGAGAAGAAGCCTTAGATCTCCTCTCTAAGAAAAGCTTAGCTTAAGCAAAGGCAATCTGTGGGATCAACGCTGAGCTGCTGCCATCTATACCAGACACTTGGTGAATTTAATAATAAAATATGGACCACACTGACTTTCATTGTATAGACAAAAACACTATTTTTATGTAGTGAAGTTTTAGAGGGGATGCTTAACAAAATTAAAAAGGGAAGCTGTCAAATATGTTAAAAGAATTCCCTTGTTTTGTGCAAAGTGTAAACGGAAAAAGTGGAGTCTCTTAAAAAGACTGAGAGAGAGAGAGAGAAAAAGTATAAGCAACCTCCAAATATTTGATGTAACTGGAATTATGGTTGAATTTACACACTTTAAAATAAAAGTGCTTCATGATGCCATAGTAGAACCTTTTTTGTCTAAATGGTTCCATAAAGAACCTTTAACATCTAAAGATGTTTCACAAAAGGTTCTTTGTGGTGAAAGAAGGTTATAAGAAGGTATGAAAGAGCTGGTTCTTTAACAAAACTTTGCCTGAAACTTTGTTCTTCTCTGTGAAGAACCTTTAGAAGCACCTTTATTTTTAAGGCTGTCATGTCTTCAAACATTTTTGCTGAAGAATGCGAGAGAGAAGCAATGAAAACTCCTACAGTTCTCCCTCTCTCTCTCTCTCTCTCTCTCTCTCTCTCTCTCTCTCTCTCTCTCTCTCTCTCTCTCTCTCCCTCCCACAACAACACCTGCTCAGGCTCTCATTTCAAACCTCTCAGCTGTGGGAGCATTCTATGACCAAATAAATCCGTGGAATCAAACGTGACTCCCGCTCCCAGACCTCCAAGTCCAGCCAGTCCGAGCTCCAGCCATGGGAACCCAATACGTTCAATAGAGTACATCAAAGCCCACATCACCCCGAGCTTACTAGTCATCTTTTGAGAATTCTGCTCTCTGCCAATGATTTTGCCGAAGTTTTACACCCTTTCCAGCATCATCTCATTGGATGCCAGCGTTGTCCCTCCTCCACTCACAAAGTTTGAAAATGGACAGATTTTCTTTTATGGTAACCACGTACACTTACATTTCACCCAAAAAATAACATGATCTACTCACCCTACAGTATGTTATTTCAAAAACTCTATGCCTTTCTTTTTTCAAACTTCAAAAAGTGGTACAACTTTATGTTCAGAATCTCATATGGTTACGTGACAGGTTTGCGTAAGAATCGGACTGAAATTTAAGTTGTTCACTGTTAATTGTCTCAACCATTGGGCTGTAAATCATTGCGAAAAGGAAAAAATAGTTATCATATATGTTCAGAAGACTTGTAATGTGACACACATACATGTATATACTTTTATGATCCATTGATGCTTTTTGAAAATTTGTCCCGTTTTAAATTATTCCAATAAAGAATTAATAATTCACAGCAGGCCATATTTCTATCATATTTCTGAGATGAATGTTGAGTTATTGAAAAAAAGGAGTTAGTTGTAGTTGAATGAACTTCCTATAAGTATAGCGCAAACTCCAAAAATCATAAGCCTATAAGAAAATGACAATGGCATCTTTCTGATTCCTCTCTAATCATTCAGAACTGGCTGTACTCTACTACCTTCGAAATGTGTAGTAACTCAAAAATGCATAGAGAAATGTGAGGCTTAAAACCAACAAAACAGCAGCAGGCAAACCAGCTTTACTGTAGTACTTTTAACAACCAAGGGTTCACTTTAAGGGTCAGTAAGTATCAAATGACATGAGTAATGGGATTGCTAGTCCCAAAGCGAACAGCAGAAAGATGAAATGGAACTTACCTCTGATTTTTGTGACTGATGGGCATGTGGCGTGGATGTGTAAAAGACCATTTCACTGAGAGAAGTCTGTTAACCCCTGTTCCCTAGCTGTCTCTACCAGACAACTGTGTCCAGCTTTGCTTGACAAAGGGAGATAGCTGTGAATTAAAGCACATGACAACAGCTGTCTTTTTAAAGAATCTGCACTTTGATTAGGGTCGGTTTGTAGTTAAGCAATGTTCGCTACATATCGGAGAAGGGCGGGTAGGAAAAAAAGACAAAAAATCCCGAGCACACACACATACACAATTATACACATTCAAGGGATTTGACAGCATATGTCGTCTTTGGCTAACGTCCCATATTCTGCAATGGTCATCCACACCAGTGAGGTCTGAAATAAGACCAGAGTCTTACAGCAAATGTACAGCGGCTCCAAAAACTATATGGACGCTTAAGTCAAACTTTGAAATGAATGCGATTTCAGTAGATGAAAAATCAACTTAACATGCTCTGCTAATGTTTGACAACCTGAAAGATTCCAAATGGCTTTTGAAGCAATATTTTATTTTATATAACAGTTTATACAGTACAGATTCCATCAAACTGGTTTAACGGTAATAAAACTGGAAAATAGCAATGTTAATGTTGCTGAATTCATCAATTGTGAAACAAATTCAGTTTCACATGTAAAGCATCTCTACAGAAGACAATAGGCAGAGTTGTTCCAATCAGTATTGGTTCAATTCATTTTAATATAAAGTAGTAAGATGAACTATTGAAACTATTGAAATATATTTTCTTTTTATAGGCCTAAAAATGATTGGCTTGACATTTTGCATGGAACACCACACATGACAAGGAAAAAAAACGTGCACACAAATCACTAATTTCATTCCTTGATATACTAAAACATGCACACGAATAATATTTGGTTGCTAAATTGTGCGCTTAGTTTGCTAAATCATTCACGGAACAAATTGTGTACACAATTTATAAATCAAGAGAACAAAATTGTAAATCGTGCACACGATTTTGCCTACTATTTTTGTTAACACTTTATTTGGATAGTCCATTTTAGACATTCTAACTGTAAGTAACTTTGCAACTAGCAGTCATTAGAGTATTAGTCAACACAGTCTCACGACCAATTTGTATGTATTTGTACAAGGAGGAAAATTTGTGCTAATTCATACAGCCTCACTCGTACGATTTTGTACGATTTGTCTTAACCCCAATGACTGGTAGGTTTAGGGGCGGGGTTAGGAGTAGGACATTCGTACAAATTCATACGAGCAACTCGTAAAATACGTACAATTTGGCAAAAATCATATGAATTTGTGAGGTCGTAAGATTTTTGTACGAATTAGCCACCTCGTAAAATATTTACAAATTGTCATGAGACCAGGCTGTATTAGTAGACTGCATGCTTAACAACTTCTAAAACTTTATAGGTCCACAACATATAACATCCTGACATCCTAACCCTAAATCTACTTTGAAAGTTAGTAGACATGTAGCTACTAAGTTACTTATAGTTAGTAGAATGTCTAAAGTGGACAATTGAAATAAAGTGTAACCTTACTGTTTTTTTCCAGTATGTCACATGCAAGGCTTTGTAGTTTTGTTATACAGGAAAAATGTTACATGTAACACAATTTAACGTAGTGTCCAACTATTAAAGTTATCTACTTATTTCTCAAAACTAAATATTGCTAAAAAAGATCAGATGAATCTAAGTTATTGAAAAATATCAAATATCCACTATATGCACTGCGCAATTGCGTCACTTTTTGTAACTTTGTCTAACTTTTAAAACTTTGTCCAAAATCTTGTTTGTTTCTTTAAAATATATATATATATATATAGTTTTTGCACAAGCAGCTGTTCAAACAGACAGCTGCTCAGACCATTCATTCAAATGGCAGTGATTACAAATCAAGCCAGTGTTGTCTTTGAGTTGATCCATTGCTATTTCAACAAGTAATCCTTGGTCTCATGCACATGTTCCTGTGCACAAAAACAGACTCAAGCGCTCTTATCCATTGTTAAATTCAATGACCAAATTTGAAGCATGTTATAGCGACAATGCATTACATTTCTACAGACCAAAGGGGCCTTTACTGCAGCATCGTGGCACCACTGGATTTGAGAATCTATTGGATGGAGAAGCTTCTAGGAGCCAGGTAATCTCTCACTCGCTGCAAATTTTTTCCATATCTCTTTGTATGAGAAGAATCCGTCCGACCAAAGCCTCTGTGGCGACAGCGAGCGCTCCATGCCAGTCTCCACGCGGGCATGCCTTCGCATAAAAACAGAAAAACATACACGTAAAGCGTAACACATGCACATACATCAGCGCAAACATATGCATTCGCACACAACGTGCCCCCAGCTGTTCCTCGCCCTCACTGCATGCAGCAGGTGTAGGGTGAACCTTGAGGGACGGGGTGGGAGTGGGCACAGCTTTTCGGAGAACAGATTTGCTATTGTTATAGCTATGCGCTCTGTCCCACGATGTGACTGGAAATTTGTATCATGTTCTTTCTTCTTTGTGTAAGGCTAGGGCACAGCTGCAGAGCAAAGCGTTCATAACAATTCTAGTTAATGCCTTATATGTCTCTTCTGGCTTGTAAAACCCCCCTGAGGCCCGGCCAGCAGTTTTGTGCTTCATGTCTTTTCAGTGCTTGTTGAATTCTGCGCTTTTAAGTTTATTAAAGCAGAATGATTCAAGCCCCCCAACATGGCTTCTAAAGTTCATCAGTTGGATTTTACAACAGTGTGATCAATCCATAATGGCTTCCATAGATATGGATTCTCATGGAAATCAAAAATGCAATTTTGGATGTGCAGGGCCCTTAGGGTTTTAATTTAATGGTTTACATGCATTTGTAAAAAATAAAAATAAATTATATATATATATACAGTATATATATATATAATTGTATTTAAAATTATAATTTCATTGGAGAACTTAACCCCATCCCATTTCTAAACCCACCCACTTCTGAACAACATGCATTTATTGCAAAAAAACCCCCAAAAAACAGAGCAGTAAACAAGCAGTATAAAAGCATTGCAAGATATTCATGTTGCATTAATTGTTTAAAATGATCCTGCTCTGTTAAAACACTCACGTACAATTTAAAAGATACTCCTGTAGCATGACGCAATTGGTCACAAGACACAAAACAACCAAAGGCATTTCACAGCGAAAGCTGAGGCAAGGCTTTTTACGGCGCCATTTTTTTTCAACCTAGGCTCATTGGAAATATGTGCCTTTGCACAGGTTTCTGCAAAACTGAAAAAAACTTACCCATACATATGAATCGCTGCAGTTTCCAGTTAAACTGAACACTAGAGGCAGTAAAACTCCAACAACTTTCATTCCTTTTCACACAAACGTATGATTTAAAGGTACATTTTTGATTAATAAAGGTACACAATTGGTTGCAGAATGTTATGTTACGACATTTTTAAGATCCTGCTCGATTTAAAATCTGATACTTTTAATGTTGAACGTCATACGGCTTCACATATGAGTCTGTATGAGTTGTCTGGTTACTCAGTAACTCACGTGATGCGGCGTTGCACTTAGGCGGTGAAAAACAGCGTTTTGAATCCCGTGTTTAATGGTTCGACAAAACAGCTTAAATCAGCTTTAAATAGCATGGCTGTATCTGCGAATATGTTTTTAAATTACTTTTGCATTTGCGTTTGGTGTAGGGGATATTTCTAACTTAACAGAGCATTAAACTTTAGCAACACTCACTGGATATTTGAAATCTGAATGGCCACAAAACCTCAAGCAGCATTATAAACACTGCAATATGTACCTGTACCAACCTAATACAAATGTGCCACAGTCACATATTAAACGTGTGTTTTAACGCTCTGGACATTTCGCTTTGAAACTGCAGTGAAATGTGCAGTAAGGTACATAATTACGGGGTTGCAGAAATGTATGTAGAGGCACGTATTTCCGGTGGAAGAAGATGGCGATGGCATCTATTTCTCTCACAAACCATATGCCAATGGTTTTGGCATATTGGATTTTTTGAATAAATTATGACTGTAGCTGTATCTGCCTGCGTTTTTATGACAAATGTCAGGTTTCTATCTATCTATCTATCTATCTATCTATCTATCTATCTATCTATCTATCTATCTATCTATCTATCT
>JAUCNO010000460.1:8181223-8192828 GCA_032353835.1 Enteromius viviparus
GAACTGCATTATTTATTTACTACTATTATTTTACAATTTATTTAGAACAAGTCCTTAATATATAGCTGTTTTGGGGTAAAAACTATTCTAAAAATGTATTTGTGCATTGTCATTATATAAAACAAATGTAAATTTGGCTAAAGATTAGCCTTTTTTCTAAAACGGTGGCTGTGGGGGTAAAGTGTGCCAGCTTCGGGGTAAGATGTGCCGGTGTTAATAAATGGTACACATACAGTAAATACTGTTATAAAATGGCATTTTTATAAGGAATCTTAGTTTTTACTTGATTGCTCTTGGCGTTGACGGCAGAATAAGCAAAAAGTGGCACAGCTTACCCCACTTTCCTTTACTCCAAATTATTTATGTCCGTTTATGGGCCAAAAAGAATATTGCTGTGACTGGTTTCTCTGAAACAAGCACAGCAGGAATCCCCAAACATAGCAACCTACCATAAAGAGGACTTTTAAAATCGCATACCCACATGTGGGCGATTTTTCCTTTCGATAGTTACCACGTTATATTTTTTTAGGATCCAGATTTGCACCTAAGCTATGATCCATTGGCTAAACGCAGACATTTTCGAAAGTTTCCAGCTCATGCATTAAAAGTAGCCATATTCCCACAATCCAGCTTCTTTTTAAACTGGCATTTGCTTCACTGTCTGTGTTCCCTCACGAGAAACGTCCCCCGTGGTCCCGCAACATTTGCGCTAGGGTTTAATGGAATAGAAATGCATTGTAATATGTCTCCACCAGCCCTGTGAGAGAGTCACCTTTCCATCGGAGACTCAGCATAACTGGTCCGTGTCATCTGCCGGTCTGCAGGGAACCTGAAAAGCATCCTGATAAAAAGATGACCCACTTTCGGCCGGGCGACACTGACTGCCCGCCGAACCTGATTTGTGTCGTGCATAAAATTCACATCTGCATTTATATGAGTTTTTTTTTTCCTTAAAGCCACAGGCTGCTTGAGAGGAGACTGTGATGTAATTTGGATAGCCACAAATGGTAGCTGACTGAGTCTCATGAGCGCTGTCCAGAAATGTCACATTTCACCCTAAAATCCAAAGGAAAAAATATATAATTTGTCATTTGAAGCCTGTAATGAAATGATAATGACGCCTATTTTAAGAGCATCAAGACACTTTATTTTCAAGTCAATTAAGCACATCCTCTTCCCAAATTCTCACTATGTTACTGTAATGGGGGGAAGTAGTGTATTATATCAGGAATTCCCAACTTTTTTGTCAGCTGAGCTCCTAAATCTTTAAAAAAAAAAAAAAAGAAGTATCTGAGAAGTAAATCTGTTAGTGTACATTATGCTTTTGATTTATTGTGTTGAAGTACATATAGTGAGAATTGGACTTTTTAAATAAAGAGTGACCAAATACATTTCTATTTTTATAGAGAGAATTACTGGCAACACAGCGCAAGCACTGGGAGAAAGCTCTCCTCCAGGCACTGAAGGAAAAGAAACGGATATTATCCAGCAACAGGCAGACGCCCTGGAGTTCCTCCATACCCTTACCATACCTGTGTATCCTGGATGATCAGGATTATGTGAACATCATGATTCAGAGTTTAGACAAACTGTCACCCAGCGGTGAAGCTTTGCTTATCATGGCGGAGGAGATGGGAAACCGTGTCTACAATTTGTACTCCATCCGGCAGAAGAGCCACAGTCAGATGGTGGAGAAGCTTGAGGGCATCTACAACTCGTATTCTGAGCTCCTGGCGAATGACAGTGAGGTACAAGCTTCGGTTGACCAGATCTGACGACTTTACTTCAGTTTCAAAATTGTTCAAATTGGCTTTTATAGATTGCCTCCTGTATCATCACAGACCAATGGCATGCTGCCACGGGAGTGTTGGGCGAGTCTCGAGTTGCAAAGGTGCAGCGGTCCTTCTCTTTTAAGAGATGACACCACTTGGCCGATGATTCTGATGGTGCAGCTGGGCAGCTTCCTGGTTGACCTGATGGTTCGTGAGATCAAAATTTGGAGCAACATCCTCAATCACGGTCAAGAGAAGCAGCTCATCCCTGTCTTGTACCACATGTACACGTTCCGCAGCAGTCATAAGGTAAGAGGTGGAGACCAACTAGTCTTAAAGGGCCCTATCGTACACCTAGCGCGATGAAGTGCCAGTCACTGATGAGCTACGCAATTTTGCGCTCCAAATCGATTAATTTCCAATTTTGAACGCAAAATTGCGTTTTCAAAACTACAGTGCATCTTAAAAACAGCTGATTGAGATTTAGCGTTAATCAAAGTACCGGCTTTACTAACGTGATGCGCATGCATTAATCGACCATTAAATCGCCCAGCCCTACTTTAGACCATGTGCTTAGATCATTAAAATAGGACCTGAAGTCACACTAGCTAAAATTCTGCACACCCCTGATATGTTTTTGCTTCCATACCGAAGGCTGTTCGTGGCCAGACTGTCAAATGACTGTCCATTAAGAGTCGTGTCATAAACCGTCCATTCCCCATCTAAAAGCTCGCATGGACACGCATGTTTTCATGAATTATGGAATAATTTTTCCTGTGCAAGTGATCACGGGCCAGCGGAGGAAGACGGATAGTAGCGAAACTAATCTCTTTTTTACTGTCCACTTAATTGCCTGTTTGATTAACCGCCGAGGGATTGCAAAAAAGGGGGAGGAAGAGCCCAAAAAGATTGGGAGAGTTTCCTTTTTGTCCTCTCAAATCTCATTCCCAACGCTGCTGCCCTGGCTCTCGGCATGCACTGTGGGCTTCAAAGACCCGAAGCTTAACTCCCGTTCCTCTGCTGAGCTTGCAGATGGCCCATGCAGCAGGGAAGAGCTCTCAATTTAGCGTGTCTGTGGATTATTTATGTGGCATGAATGCTGTCAGGTGGATTCACATTCCTTATTCAGGGACATTTTAAATTCCGTCTTGTAGCAAGGTGATCACCATCATATCATTTAGAGATTTAAGATAGTGAGATGGCTTGACATATTTTATGAACAAACAACTAATGAGCCAATTCTTTTTGTGAGTCATGAGCAGATGACTCTTATGAACTCCTTCTTTCCTAATGAGTCTAACATACCGTGAAACAAGTGATTGATTCACAAGCAAAGGATTCTTATGAAGTAGACCTTTTTAGGGAATACGAAATATAAAGCATGAGTAGATTAGTCTGATTCATGAAACAAATGACTCGTGTAAACCAATTCTTTTTAATGATTCAAAAACACAGCAAAGCCAGTGTAGTTAGCTTAGAAAGAAAATGACTTCAATAAACTGATTCTTTTTAGTGAATCTACAACTTACTATACTGCATGAAGAGTTTAACCTGATTCCGGAAAAAATGACTCTTATGAACTGATTCTTTTTAGTGTTTCAGAAACATATAGCATGACCAGTGTAGTTCAATTCTCAAACAAATTACTTTAGTAAACAGCGTTTTTCTTTTCTTTTTTGGTAAATTCACCACATGCAGCATGAATGGGTTTGTCCGATTCATGAATCAAATAACTCTTGTGAACTGATTCTTTTTAACGATTCAAAAACATACCGCACGTCCTGTTCGATTTGCAAGCAAATAACTCTAGTTATTTGTGTATTATTTTAGTGAATCCACATGATACAGCATGAACAGGTAGTGTGCTTCATGATCGATGTGATTCTTTTGAACCAACTCTTTTAATGAAAGCTTCAAAAAATGACTGCTTCAAATCAGTCCAAAATCCCGAATCACTATAATTACCTAACTGAATCAGAATTAAATTGCAAATCAATACCAGTCCATGCTTATTTATACAAGAACACGCAAACAGATCACTTCAAATGAATCATGTCAAATTCATATTTCAATATGTTGAATTTCATGATTCAGCATTATACCCATCGTGCTTCTGGGACTACTTTGTAGCCATTTCCGTGGGTACATGTGCTTTCTCTTCTCTTTGAATAGAAGTTGTTTATCTGCCTGTCAAAGACAGTTCCGTCACCATAAACACTTTACCAGCAGCACACATAAATCATCTCCGGTTTATTTGAGGTGGGTTACAGGCCTGCTGGGAGCTAGCGACGAGAGATGTTTATTCATGTAGATCTGTCACAGCATTTAAGCATTTAATTGTCCATGTTAAACGTCCTTTTAGTGACATGCCTTTAAGGGAAGTCTCGATTTTCATTCTCTCTCTTCTTTGGCATCCACCTCAGATTGGCTTCATCAAACCGCATCCTATTGTGACCCAAATCCAGAGGGTTGCGATGGAAAGCAAACTTACTTTCGACTCTTTTGTCATGCCCATGCTGTGTCCACCTGTTCCCTGGACGTCCCCGAAGAGCGGCACTTACCTGTTGACGCCAACCAAGCTGATGCGCTCCACCGATGGAGCCATCCAACACCAGCTTCTCCTGGAGAAGACCCAAGATGAGGATCTCCATGTGGTGCTGGACTCCCTCAATCAGGTGGGTAACTGCCCCTGGAAGATCAACAAGCCCCTGCTGGACATCATCATCTCTATCTTCAACGACAGAGGCAACGACAAGCTCTGCATTCCTCCACCACTGTCCGAAGCTCCTGAGGTTCCTCGCTTCAACCCTCATGACCCGTCCTACACTCAGGCCGAGAAGGCCAACATGAAACGGGAAGGTGCCGTGGCCAAGAAGAAGGTGGCGGAGATGCACAGCCTCCGAATGGACGCGCTGTATAAGTTGTCCATCGCCAACCACATGAGGGATGAGATCTTTTGGTTTCCACACAATATGGACTTCCGAGGGCGCACTTACCCCCGGCCGCCTTATTTTAACCACCTTGGTAGTGACATGACCAGGGGCTTGCTGCTGTTTGCCGAGGGACGACCTCTCGGGCCAAAAGGCCTCGATTGGTTGAAGATCCATCTAGTGAACCTCACAGGGTTGAAGAAGCAGAGCTCACTAGCTGGACGGCTGGAGTATGCTGAGAGTATCATGGAGGACATCCTGGACTCTGCAGACCATCCTCTTGACGTAAGCATTTTAATAGCACCTTTACATTATTATGTATGATGTGAACAGTGATCTTTCATTGGTTGAGTTTGCAAGGATTGATGATGATTATGATTTAAATAAAGAAAGAAATGCTAGTTATAATTATTTAAATGTGTTATAATTAGTGCTGTGTAACAATTTTTACAATTACGATTAATTGCATTTATTATGTGCATATGTAAAGACAAACACATAAAGTATATATTTTGAAAATATGTACATGAATATATTTATATTAATTTAATTAATACTATATATGTATGTATATATGTGTGTGTGTATAAATATAACATATTTCTCTTAAATATATACATGCATGTTTGGATTTGTGTGTGTGTGTGTGTGTGTGTATGTATATGTATGTATATATATACATACATAATAAATATACACAGTACACATAGATATATAACGAAAAAAAAAAATTTGCCCAGCACTAGTTATAATTTTCTAACATTTTGTTAAATGAAAATATATAAAATAAAATAAAATGTTAGTTATTAATTATAGGAATTAACTATTATTAATTAAGGAATTCATAACATAATTGTTATTATTATTGTTATTAGCTAATTAATTAGCTATTAAACAATAATAATATTAATAATAACAAAATATTAATATTGTTTTGTTGTTGTTTTTGGAATAATTAAATAAAATGTTAATAATTCTTACTAAGTTTAATAACATTTATTTTTTCAATTTTTAATATTTTATGGAAGATTGTTATAATGTTAATAATAATACATTTATTTAAAATATTGATAGTTTTAATAATAAATATTGTTGTTGTTCCTATTATTATTGATAATAATTTTTAAAAAGACTATTTAATTTTTTACTATTATTGTTATTAATGTTTAATTCCGTTTACACTTATTAACAACAATAAAGTAATAATTCTAAGTTGAATTCATAAATAAAATAATCATAGCATCAAAATGCTTACCATACAAAAGAAAATAATTGAACAAATCAACTTTTAGTTTATTAATATTACCACAAACTTTGCTTATTTAATTTTCTGACTTTGCAGAATTTTATGCTTAATTAAATTTAATTTGTGTTAAGCATTATTTTCCAGCTTCTCTTTAATAGAGTTACAGAAAATATACAGTACAGATTATATGTATTGTAAGATCACTCAACATATATGATATGTTATTATAATTCAGTCATCCTATTCTATTAAAAATGGTAGGTATAGTACAGAATTTGTTTCAATCCTCTAATGATTTTAATGTATAGGTTTGGTCCTAGTTTGATCGTATAATTCTATATATTTTTTATGCCACGTTTTATTATTGCAGACCTCTGTTTACTCTTTATGTACTACACTACATTTAGATCGGAAGGCATCACACTGCAGGCTATGAGCTATGACTGAGCCATATTTTAGTGTTTTATTGAAATGATTGTCACATTCCTCGTTCCCCAAAGAGTCACAGCTCTATTTTGCAGGGTCGCAAATGGTGGATGAATGCAGATGAGCCGTGGCAGGCTCTGGGTTGCTGTATGGAGATAGCAAATGCCTCCCGCTCTCCCGACCACACCGAGTTCGTCTCTTATTTCCCTGTTCATCAGGTACTGAATCTTTAAGAGCTGGATACACGTAATTGCTGTTTAGGGATAAGTTGAAGACTTTAAATTGCCAAATATCGTTCTCTCGTAGGACGGTTCGTGCAACGGCCTCCAGCACTATGCTGCCCTCGGGCGGGATGTGATTGGTGCTACTTCGGTGAACCTCACGCCCTGTGAGCTGCCTCAGGATGTGTACAGCGGTGTAGCTCAGCAGGTCAGTCATGCTGCAGCACCAGAGGGCGGCAGTGCATCTTACAGCCCTTCACAGCAACCTTTCCCAACCTTTCCCTGTCCTAAGTTGCTCCACAGTTCCATCGATAAGGTTGAGAGGTCCAGAAATATGTTTTAGTTATCCCAAAATATACTGGTTAATATCATTTAGCACGTAAGTTCGTAATATTACTGTTATTACTACTATTATTATTATTGCTTTTATTTTAAATGTTATTACAAATAATATTACTTTAATTTAATATATTTATTAATATAAACATAATTATATCATTTAGATATTTTTTATTGAAATATAATATATATACAGTGAACGTTGTTGTGGTTAATGAACAGTGTTTTCATTATATTTAAATATAAATGTCATATGTATGTATGTGTATAAATAACTATTATAATGTTATTACACATTGTATTTAACTTTAATTATTTAAATAATAATAGCTATATTTTTTAATGAAATATATATATATATATATATATATATATATATATTAACAGTAATATATCCTTTTTTAATTTTTTTATGTTTATATTTATTACATTATTTTTATCATATATACAATAAGCAATTTTAATAATTTTACATTTTGATTATATCATTTATAACATATAAATAATTGAACTTTTTATAATTATAGTGCTCATAAGATTTATAATAAAATCTAACATAAACTGGAAATATATTTAAATATAGCACTTTTATGTGATTAAAATGTATTTTTATTTAAGATAAAATTTATAATTATTTAAATAAAAGTAAAAATGAATATACTGTATATATATATATATATATATATATATATATATAATAAAATCCATACAAACATGCATATCATGCTGCATATGCATATCATCACAGAAAAAAAAATCCATAGAGCCCCTACCATTTTCCTATTTATCAATTTTGATTTATATTTACTGTGTCAAGCCGACGTTGTCTGAGGCTTTTTTATTTTCCATCAAAGCTTTAATATTCTTCTTAAATTGCTGCAGCTCCACAACTTATGGGCTCAAAGCCCCAGATTTCAGTTCTGGGAAGACTGCGTATGTTTTTTAGAGAACACTATCTGAGATATATTGACCTACCTATCGATTTGGCTATATTTTGGGAACACAGTGTACTCTCTAAATACAGTGTTGTACCGTTCTTGCCAGAAACATCAGCTTGCGCTAACCTTAGCTGAAGGGTACATTGCAGACATCTCAATGAGCTCTGCTGAGTCAGTTTGGCCTTAACATCAGACCTTCTGTTTCATAAAGTAAGCTCTCAGGAGCCCCAGTAAGACGCTCAACACCTTTCACACCTCACGTGTGATTAATGAACATGCTCCTCCCTCCGTGCAGATTGAGCTATTTGTATTTTAAGTGAGGGACAATTCTGATATTTATATATATTGTTTTTTTAGTGACTGATTAATGATGATTTCTTTCATGATTTTCCCCCCTAATCTCAACATAGCTTGCAAGTTTGTGTGGATGTTTAAATAAATAAATAAAATACTATAATTGTATTTAATATATATATATATATATATATAAATAGATTTTAGTAATATATAAATGTTATATTTCTTTATATATAACCAGTTTATTCATTTTATTTCAATTTGCATCTACTAATACGCTTTTTATTTGTATTATGTGTTACAACATATGGCAAAATATAATGTTTTGTTTTATAAAAATAAGTATTATATTTTCTAAATATTGAAACCTACTATTTATGTATTACTAAGAATTTATTATTTTATAATATTTAATTAATATTGTAAATATATTTTAAATTAAATATTACAGTATAGAGCATTACAATGCTAAAATATAATAGTGTTATCTTGTTTTTATTATGTTTAAAAAATATATTATAATGTATTGTTAATATAAAAAATAAATATTTTAATATGTTATATTTTATATATATAAATGTTTCAAAAAATAAACTTAACATAATTTTCTTTAAAATATACATGCGTTTGTATTTATATACATAATAAATACACACAATATACACACATATATTACATAAACAAAAACCTTTATTTTGGATGCAGTTAATTGACAGCACAAATATATATAAATAATCAATTGATTATATATTACTAAAATATAATAAAATGATAAATATAACGCGTAATAGTTTTATCCTGTTTTTATTCAAATATTTTTAATGTTTTATCTTTTATAATATTTAAAATATAACATTTTAATACATAAAAATGCATACAGAAATGATATCACTAGACAAACTATATGATTAGTTGAATGAGTTCAACAGTCCCTAGCATAACTGTGATTAATAAGTGTATTGATTTCTGGAGTCTCAGAGAGGTGCACTGTTCCGTGTCTCAGGTGGAAGAGTTCAGGGCTCGGGATGCAGAGAAGGGATTGAAGATCGCCAAAGTGCTGGAGGGCTTCATCAACAGGAAGGTGGTGAAGCAGACGGTGATGACTGTGGTTTATGGCGTCACGCGCTATGGGGGCCGTCTGCAAATCGAAAAGCGACTGAAGGAAATCGATGATTTTCCCAAGGTGAGACTCATTGCACTTTGCTTAAAATGATCATCAATGGAGTAACAAACTGTGGGATGACACATGACTCAAGAGTTTCCGTGTAAAAACAAACCTCCCTAATTGACCATAGACACTTTTTGGATGGAAAAGATTCTCAGTCTGGTTCTTGCATCCATATTTCAGGTGCTTTAGCCATACAAAGTCCACCATTATTTCTAGTTATGTAACCTTTTCTTCATCCCGACTTAGAGGTGAAGATAAGCTTGGTAATCTTGCTTTACATCGCAGATGACGTCAACCTAAAGGATTTATTCCCCCCCCCACCCCCACCCCCACCCCCACCCACCCCCCATTTGCGTCAGGCATTATTTCCCCAAGTGTAGCCCTTTGTGGCCAGCCATAGAAACAGGTGACGCTCTTCTCGTCTATTTCAAACTGTGGTGAATGAAAGAGGAGTTATCACCTGTAGAGTCAAGGGATCTCATCCCCACATTTCCCGCTTGCTAAAGCAAAACTCGATGGTTTAAATTAAGGATGTTTTGTGGTGTTTCCTTGTTCAAACAAGTCCTTGTTTTTTTTTTTATCCATTTGGAACCATTAACTTTTCTATTCCATGAGGTTCTTTAGATATTAAAATATTTTACACACTAACAAAAAACAAAAATGGCTCCTTAAAGAATTGTTCGCTGAAATTTTCTTTAGGGAACCAAAAATGGTTCTTGAATAGTAAAAACCCACTTTCAAATCTGTTTTTAAGAGAATATGTTTAAATCTTTTAATTTCAGTTAGTGGTGATACCTGATGTACATACAGAAATTAACATAAATATTATATTAATGCCCTGATGCGCCCTTGGAGGTTTGAATTAAACATACACACCGTTGGGCTTTTGCACATTGCAAATGTTACTTAATTTTAGCTTGTTTCTTCTAAAAACAAGACAGTAATTTTTTCTTGTCTAGAAAATTATTCTTGATTTCAGAATTTTTAGATATTTTGGCTGGAAACAAGACAAAAAAATCTTGTCTTAAAAAGCATTTTTGCAGTGGACAAAAAAAAAAAAATTTAATCCATGTAAAAATAGAATGAAGAGGATTTTTTCCCACACATATTGATTTATTTGTAATGCCGTAAGAACATATTACCCACATTCCGAACATATCATTTGCCAAGCCATGATTTTTTAATCTTGCTTCGGGAAATAAAAGATCACTTGGAACCCTCAACTAGGAGTCATGCAATAGCAGCTTTATCAAAACTTCAGCCTTTGATTCTTTTTTTGGTTCTTTATTTATTTATTTATTTATTTGAAATTACGCTAATTTGCTCCGCACCTAGTATATTGCGTTTATCGTTATCTAAATGAGTTCTGTGTGTGATTGTAAGTAAGTCCCTCACAGAAATTTCCACGCCTATCCGGCGCTGTTTTGGAACTCCGCTCTCGCGCTAATTTGCGCTGTTTAGTAAAACTAGCCCCTAGTCAGATTTTCATGCTCTTTCACGTTTTAACATTACCTTTCCATTACCACAAAACACAGCAAAAATGGCATAGTAAATGCCGGTTAGTAAACTCCATTCACCGGTTGTTGATGTTTGTAAGTTGCCACGAATAAAGACGTCACTGTCGGCTGCTTCAGAGTTCCTGCTGCCGGTGCATGCAACCAGGAAAACAACCCACGGGAGAAATTGGTTTTCTAGGAACAACTCTGCTGACTAATTCCTTGAACTGAGTTCTTAGAACTATGTGGTGCGAAAACCCCTAATGTGCTATTTTTAATCCGCAGGACTACATATGGGATGCTTCACATTACCTGGTGAAGCAGGTGTTCAGCAGCTTGAAGGAAATGTTCACAGGGACGAGAGAAATTCAGGTACATACTATGACATTCCCATATACTCTTATGGGACTACTATATTTGTAACTTGTGTTCACATTTACCATTGCTCACCAAATTTTTACATGTGGAGGCATTTTAATAGGAATTCAAAACATTTTTGAATTTGGTGCAAGGCACTAGATTTGCCCATGCAGATTATGTGGATTTGTGTTGTTAACCAGTGACTTCGTACAATTTCAACAATTTTTTTGTTTTTAGAATATATTATTAACTTAAAGATAAAAATTAGCAGAATCTGGTGGCAGTGTTTTATTAAAGTAATCAGAAAAATACAAGAAACTTAGGGTGTACTCACACCAGTGTTGTAGTCGAGTCACCAACTGTCGAGTCCGAGTCGAGTCTCGAGTCCCAGTGTTCGAGTCCGAGTCCAAGT
>JAUCNO010000460.1:8192928-8203082 GCA_032353835.1 Enteromius viviparus
GGCTGAATGGATTCAAAAACGGTAAAACACATCTGTATTACTCTAGGGATGTTGGAAAATAAGCCTATTTCCAAAAACAGTGGAGTGTTCCTTTAACTGATTCATCGGACCGCCAGTGAATTCTTTCAAACAATGTATTTTCCAGAATTGAGTTTGAGTGGAATTTAGACTCTTATAAATAGATTCTTTTAATGAATTACTAAAAAAAGAGTGATAAGTGAGTAATAAGTAATACGATTCATAATGTACGTTGTTCTACCATAACGCAGCAGGTACATTAGACAGAGTTGTCAACGTATTTTCAGAAGACGTTTTGCTAAAGGAAGGTCGATTTGTTGCTAAATGATGATGTCATTGCGTAATCACAATGCAAGTTTGTGTCACGACATCAAAACTCTGCAAAAAAATGCTACACTCATTTTTTGTATTGTTTCTTTTTTTTGGAACCTGCATTTTAAATTATAATCTACTAACAAGGTGTATTATGAATGAAATTAAATTATTATTATTATTACAGCAGGTTGACATTGGACATGAAGTTGGATAGATGTTGCATTTTGGTTGAGAATGAAAATCATGTTCATCTCAGTATGTGACGCCAAATTCACGTTGGGTTTTGGATACACAACCTAAAAGCAACAAATAACAACATCAGCTGATGTTTGTATTGGATAGTAAATTAACATTGACATGAGACGTTGAATTGACATTGAATTGTAGTCAACCGACGATACAACCAAAATGTAACCAAATATCAATGACGTATGACATTGTGTGTCTGCTGGGAACCACTAATGTTATCTATAATTCATTCAAGAATATTCACAAATCCCTTTTTGAACCATTTAACAAAATCCTTTCGAAATGTAAAATCCTTAACAGAATGAATCACTGTATGATGGAACATATTGTCTGATTCACTGAACCGCAAAGCATTTCTTGAAATAATTGAAATGAAGCAAGAAATGTTTTGTGTGCTTAACCGAAGTTAATGAAACACTCGAAAAGAACAATCAGTTGGAATTTACTGTTAATCCGAGTTGAATTCAGATAAACGTCTTTCTAAAGCACAATTACCAGTGTGATATGATTCACAAACAAATGATTTGTATGAACTGATTCAATTGATGAATCACTCAAAACAGTTTGAATCATTTAAACAGAATCCTTAGCGGAATCCATCAGTACTGAATCATCTAAATCACTGAACCACAAGTGATTTTTGATGGAAGTGTTCGTCATTATCCAAATTTCACTTCAAAAGAATGAAGATTGCTCTTGAATCTAGTGATTGGACAAAATTCTACTTAATCATTCATAAGAAACCGTCTGAGAAGTCACTTAAATGACCAACAAGGGGAATGTCATTTTCATAAAGACGCGGCACATTTATAATCATGTAAATCACACTACTAAACCATTATTGTGGATCACTGCATATAAACTGATGAATGAATGCATAATAAGTTTTTATGGAATGGATATTTGCATCGATTGGAAGAACCACGTTTGAAGCTGTTTAAATATGACCCATTTTTCTAATAAAGTCACCTTCATATTTCTGTTGCAAAGCTTTATTCTTTAATAGACGACTTTGCCTAAGACAAACATGAATGGATATGAGATGAGCAGATGTCCCGTGACTAAAGTGGTCATCTCAGAAGCTATGACTAAAACTAAAAAAATTTCATGTGGTTACTACTAATGCGTTACTACTAATGCTCCTTGTGTCCCAAAATATACCAATGGAACTGAAAGAAGACTGCATGCCAGAAACAAGAAAGAAAAATTCTTATTATTTCTTGGAATTTAAAGTTTTTTTTGTTTTGTTTTGTTTTTTTTAATAAATAAAAATTAATAATATTATATTACATAACACACATTACATATAAAAAGCACTTTTATTACTGTTTCTGTTTTTTTAAAAATCGTTAAAAAGGTTTTATTTTTTTGCGAAGAAACTTTTTTGGAAAATGTTTTTTCTAGTTTTTTTTTTTTTTTTTCTCGAATGCACAATAACTCTTGTGGAAAACTTAAGAAAAAATGTTCTGTGCACTCAACAGTGGATTGATTAAAGTTGTCACAGAGATGCCTTCTGAGGGAAAGATGCCTCTCTAGGGTTCACCATGTCACATCTTTCAACATCTTGAGTAGACTGACCACAAGTTGAACAAGCTGACATGATGTCAACTCAGAGATTGTTTAACAAGAGAGGAACATACTGTACATACAGGAGCACTTAAGAAAAATCTAAAGTTTGCTTCTTTTTATAGTGGCTTGTCTGACAAATGCAAAATTGTGTTGAATCCATAATAACTGCCGGCTTGGACATCAAACGGGCTCTCAGGGGAAAGTATGGCTACAAAACACAACCTTATTTGCACATTTTTGAGGACGATTATAGCTGGTGACGAGAGATGGTGCTGTGGGTTGCTTGCATTTAGGATCTTAAGCAAATAAAATTGCATTTCAGATTTGCTGGACTAAACATCATAGACCTAATGTAATGAACTCAATTAAGTTAATTGAACAGTAAGTAGATTAAACTTTGGGCCCCGTCATTATACACCTTTATTTCACACAAAGATGCAAAACAACCCCAGGTTCTTGTAATATCCTAAATAATGGAACACTTTAAGTAGCTTCATCTCAAGATGTTTTCAAAGTTTATTCAAACAAAACCGCAGAACCGCTGCTAAAAACATGGCTCTTTAATCAATATAGTCATGGAAAAATAACCACAGTTGGTATGGATAAATGATAAGTCAAATGTATGCAGAGTTGTAAAAGTTAACATGCCCTCCAGACAAAAGCTTCATCAAACATTTTTTCCTCTACCATAGCGCATAGTAAAACTTTAGTGGTACTTTGTGGAACGTGTGTTTTGTTAATGATAACTCAAGCTGAGACAAGTATTCTTTTCTCATGGACACATTGTAAACTTTATTGCTTGAAATATTACTTAGAATTTGGCAAAAAAGCAACACTTGGCATATATTGAATAAAATCAACATCTGTTTTTGGTGCAATATAAAACTGAGGATATGTGCATTATTAAAAGCAGCTATAAGGGTTTTTTTTTAATCAGCTTATGGGGCGGCACTGGGTTGTGCACAGCAATGTCCACAGGGACTCATTTAAAACAAGGGAAAGACATTATGATTCAATTAAAAGTAATCAAAAATGAACTTTACACCCTGTATGTGAACAGTCTGATGCTATTTTCAACCATCTGCCCATTTAGTTCTTTTTTAGAAGTCATAAACGATCAATTCACGCATTGGCTTCGTCTCCAAAATGCCAAGAACAAAAAAAGGGCAGCCTATAGTCTTTTTCAAGCTGTAAAACGGTAAGTAACCACAGAATATAAATAGGTTTTCAAGGATTCAAAGACTGAGAGGACATCAGACCTCATTAGGTATCCATGGCGAGCGAGTTATTTAGCGCTCCAAAACAAGAGATAGTGAAGTGACTCGTCGTCGCCTGATGGATCTCGTCACATTTCAGAGGAGATGTACTCGCTCATATAACCTCACTCGCTTTCTAAAAAGTGCAGTCCCTGCTGCTTAGGGTTTGAGCACTGTCGTATTCATGTACTTTATTTGTAAGGGAGGATTGTTACAAACAGGACAAATCCACAATCTTAAAACAAATAGTAAATTAATTATGAAATCTGACCTTTGAAAACAAATCTACTTAAGTCTTTTGTAATTAAGACTTAAATGCATTTGAATGCACCAGATAAGGGCAAATGAGTCTCCCTATTGTTAAACTTCATATTTCAGCAGCATAATTAACTTGAAATTTATGTGGTATTCACTTCCATGAACCTTAATTAGGAAACTATTGATTCATTTAATTGTCCCAACGCTAAATTAAGTGAAATGTGCTCTGTTGTGGGACAGCTAAGAAAAACACACACGTATGGTCACACACACACACAGTATTTTTAGTCAAATCAAGGCAATGAAATTATATATGTTTTTATCCTTTCATTTCATTTGATACCTTTACATGTCGTCTAACGTTAACATTTTCCTTTGGCCCAACTTTGCTCTGAAGGAATAAGACAAACACATGGACAGCAGTTCCAGTATGAATACATCCCGTTTCGAAATTGATTTGGAACTATCGCACCATTGAATATATTGTTTTTCTATAACAATTCTAATATTGTGCATTATAGGTTATATATCTATTGTCTAGCTGGTTCATGTTGAGAATAGGGAGTAAGCTCCTATATTGTGATCAGAAACAAACTGCTAAGTACCGGTATTCAGAAACATATCGGTTTGCATCATTTGAACTACAGTATATAAAAAGGGAGTGGTACGTTTGTAATCTTTGTGAACAGCTACAATAAAGAAAACCATTTCAAAGAGGCAAATTGTGAGGGTGGAAGCTACATTGATGTTTATATCATAGGTAAAATGGAAAAGTTTCAATCGTGTTAAGAATGATACAGACATGTTCCTTTTGTACTATCAAGTCTCGAGGGTTTGTTTGCCCTTGTGGCCAGTCACACCACATACATTCTGAGAGTAAATTTCAAAGGTGTGACGGGGGTCGGGAATAGTACTTGGTAAAGGAGAGTCCACACATTCCTGACCCAGACAGAGCCCACCAACTCTATTGTGGTCACAAATTTGACGATAATCTAGATCTGACGTGATGTGGTTCCGTTTCTGGGAGACTGGTTATTGAATCCTTCTTGGGCAGTCCTGAATCCAAGCTGGGTCTCATTTGAGGGAGGGAAGCAGGAGGAAATGCACCTACAGACATTTGATGGGGTAGTGCCATTCTTGTTGGGATGCTTCCTCTAAGGCCAGCAGGGCCTGGGAGGTTCTGAGGGGGACCGATGGAAGTGGAGGAGACTCTGGTGGATTGGGGAGGGCTTGGGGCAACTGGCTGCACCATGTCATGGGGTAACGAGGGTTGGGAGGCAGATAGGGCTCGGGCATCTTGGCCCAGAGTGCTCCTGGGGACTGGTGGTCGATGTGTGGGAGTGGGGACGTGTTGTTGTACAAGGGATAACTGGGAACCTGAGGGTGCACCTGGGGGGCTAGAACTATACTGGAATGTTCGAACAGCAGTTGCCAGAGGGCTGTGGACAGGTGTGCTTGCAAAGGCAGAGGCAAGGGCTAAGGTGGAGTACTGGGAGCCTGGGGGCGTCTGGCTCGGGACCACCTGGAAGCGCCGAACCATGCGGGGAGACTGGACTGCCCCAGAACCCACTAGAGGGTTGCCCATCTGGGGACAAAAGCTCATGGCAACAGCCTGCTGAAGGCTAGCAATAGCAGAACTTGTAGAGGGTTGACTAGAAGGTGCAAATAGGTTCCCGTGAGTTGAAGCAGTCATGGACATGGCCCTCGGCCTTTGCATGTCCCCTTGTTTAACAAGTTTAACCATTTCCCGATCGTACTTCACAATCTCCTGGATCATCTCGTTCTCACGGTTGTTGAAGACGCCAGAGTTAAGATCGTGTTGTACTTTGTGCATCAGGATGGAGTTCTTCTTCCCTGAAAGGTACAGATTACAGTGAGTTATAGCTTTGTCTGTGCACCTTGAAGCCGTACTTGAACACAAATATTTGTTAACTAGGTAGGAACACTGCAGTGAAGGATATCTAAGAGTAATATTACTTAATACAACCTAAATGTTTCATTCTTATTATAGTGAACACATTACACTCTGCTCCAATGGTTCTGAATTCCAGTCCTCGAGAGCCACTGCTCTGCATATTTTGCATGCTTCTCTTATTTAAAAGATAACCAGCTTGTTAAAAGTGAGCTCCATGCATGAACTGTGTTCTGATTGACAGGGTCCCTACAAAGTGTTCTTTGCACCCTACTCCCTGAACACTTGAGCGGTACACCTCTGGATATAAATACCATTTACATTCATGTCTCGCACACTTTTATTTAATATATGCTCCCTTCGAACTAGAATCATCACGGTATATCCTATGATATCCACTTAACAGGACACTTTGAGTCAAATAGAACAAACGTCTGAAGTGGCAAGAGATACATACAAAATGCACAGAGCGGTGGTAAGCAAGGACCAGAATTGAGAGCCAATCTACTCCATTAGGCTCAGTGCATTTAGTAATTGTCAGACACAGTGAAGCATTAGCTCAATCTAAAACTACATAATACACTTAATCTCTGTCTCATTTTCCAAGTGAAGGGATGATACGGTGCTAAAAGTAATGGAAATTTGCTAGACTTGCACGATATGGAGCAAGGATAAATTACAGTGGTCAAACAGCCACAGTTAGTCCAGGAGTGTCGAATCCTCCTCCTGGATCAAGCAAAGTTTAGGTATATCCCTATTTAATGGATAAGAGTCCCTGAACAGCATATTGAGGGTCTAGGGTGCGTTATGGGTTTGTCGCCCTCAGTAGAAATCATGTTTGGGCCTCCTTGTCGGGCCCTTAGAATTGTCCTAACTATCCCCTTCTGTTAAAGCACCCCTGGATGGGACAAGCATGAACTAGTGGTCTGTCAAGGAAAGGAAGAAAAGGATGTGACATGTCAAAGTAAAAAATACACCAAGAATGTGTCTCAGGATAATTTTGTGTTCCAATCCACTGCGCTCCATATTGCTGTTTTTGAGCATAAGAGTGTATCTAATTTAAATGGCCTCTAAGAAATGTGTCCAATAGGGGTAAACCCCAATCCAATACGTGTAGTTTTGCACGGCTCTAGTACTGTCTTGACTGGACTTGTTCAAATAGTTTTTTTTGCACTTGACTCAGTGGACTCCTGTCGTTTTTTCTGATGACTGCTTTACCAAACTGATGGGTTAACCAGTTCTCTGTGAACAAGCCCCAGAGCCCTGCTGAGATTTCCAGTGAGAGGGAAGCTATAATGTCTGGCACTGGTGTCGTTGTGCTAACACTAGCTCGTGACATGGCGCGTGCCTATCACCTGCACCCTACTGCTAGCAAGACAATTTGCAGCTAAAATGACATCCTTTGCACGGCTCCTGCTGGCAGGGCCCCAACATCGCCTTCAATTTCTCTCACCTCATCTCCAGTACCACATACAAATAACACTTAGTCTTAGAGCTATCACTCGTGGTTTGAGCGCGCAGTTTCACCAAGCTGTCTTCCACAGCTGCGTGCTACATATCACGCAATGTGTGGCACAGATTTCGAGCATTCATCACGTTTTAGAGCTGAGATTTTGTCATGTTGAATAGAGCTATTCAGTTTGCCTTCGTAAAACCCATGGAGAATGTGCGTTTTTTTAGCATTGTTAGCATTTTCTTGTGTGGAATATCAGAGTTCATACGGCTAAATAAAGTTAACATGATTCGAGGAGGCTTTTACTTTCTGTTGTACAACATAAAGCAGTACATCAAAGGTGAATTTTAAAACCATTGTGAGCTAACAAGGTGCATTGCTATTACGTTTCAACGTAAATAACATACGGTTTCAAATTTCACAAATCGAGTATGTATGATTTTTAATTTATGTTTTAAGAACTAAACAGGAAATTCTCTTCAAGTAACCGTATTTCGAAACATATGCATTAAAAACCCATAGTAAATTACTGAGGGAACCCTTGGCGAATTAGCCTTCAGGTCAGCCTAAAAATTTACGTCATGACTGAACTATTCCCGTAATAAATAAACAACTGAGTCAATTATGATGTTATTAAAATTAGCAGCCCACATTGACACCGCAGCAGTGGTAGCGGATGTTCTTCTGCAAAGCATCTGTGCTCTGAACTCCTCCGTAAGCTGAACTGATCATTTATGGAATCTGGCTGCCATGGCAACACTGGCGAGTGGGGTGGCTGCATGGCCAATATGTAAACAACTGAGGTGGTCATGTGACAAGGATTGACATCAGCAGCACACTGACCTTGGGAGATAAGGAAAGAGGATTCTGAGATGGGTGAGGAGGGCAGGTGGCCTGCCTCTCTTGGCAAATGACGTGTTTATGTGCTCAGGACACAAGCCAAAGATGGCAAAGCAATCGTGTTGAAGACAAACAAATTTTGGAGGAGACTCAAATCTGCCCACAGATGTGACCAATGGATATCCAAACTGGGCTTTGTACCACTAATATCTCTAACACCTTCACTGCAGGAGTACTATAGTATTTCCGTGGTTATTATAAGCAGAATGGTCCATATTAACGCTGCTCTCCAGGCGACTTACCTATTCGATCAAGGCGGTCAATGGCTACTGTCTCAAATGCTCTCCTCATCATTGGATACTCCTCTAGTACTTCATTGAAGTTGTCCACGGAGAGCGAGTACAGCCGACAGTAGGTGTCCGCTCGCACACTGGCGGTTCGTCTTCCACGTGTCAACAGGCATATCTCTGAAAAATAACAGGACAAGTCATGGTTGTGGGTCTCGAATATGTCTTAGCTGGATTTATTTGGGTCTTTAGCACTTGTCAAGCTTGGAGTCCGGCTAAGCAAACCACCGAAGACTGGCTGTACCCGGTGGTGTATCTTCTTTTTTTAAGATTTATTTTTGCCATTTATGCCTTTATTATGATACGACAATAAAGAGCTGGCTGGAAGGGAAGTGGGAGAGTGAGGAGAGAAAGTGCTAGCCTGGATCGTGAAATGTCGGTATTCGAACTCGGGACACCTGTAGCGAAACAGTATATCAGCAAGCTGCCCAAATGGCTATTGGCAAAGACATGCTGCACCTTGTTCCAACCTAATGGTTTGCTTGTTTTGATTGGTTTTAGATAGACCTTCAGTACTTCTCAAGCTGCATGACCTACTAAGACCAGTGAAGGCTGGCTGGGCCTGATGGGGAAAAGCAGCCTAAGATGGTTTGCTCATCTTGTAGTTAATCTTTAGTGGTTTCTGGCACTGGTCAGTTGGGGAGACCAGCTGAAGACCAACTTGACCATGCTAGTAGAGGAAGGTCCATTATAAAACATTGGTTTAACCTTTATGTTTTCTTCAGGATTTTGGTCTTAGCTTCTGTTTAGCTAATCTGGCTGGTTGGCCAGCTGCTTTTCTAGTCTGACCAGTGGACAAGGGCCAAAACCCTCTAAAACCATCCTAAAAAAAAGACAGACTTGACCAGCCTGACCATATGTTCTTTTTGGCTTTTTGAAAAGGTAATCAAAACATCAATGGAGCTAATGTTCTCATGAACAGTATTTTCTCTTACTTTTTGAAAGAACACAGCAAAAATTTCACCACCGCTGGAGCTGAAACCTGGAAACGTAACTGTAGAGGACCTGCCAGTTTGCTTTGTCTCCTGACTATGTATCTTTTCTCTGAGAGGAAGGTCAATCTCAGCATTATAAAGAGGTAAGATGCTGTCACTGACTAAAAAGACTCTATCTACACACACACAGTCGAAAGGATGCTCAGCATTTGGGATCTGCCCAGTTGAAAATGTGGCCACACTTCAAAGTAAACGTTGGCACAGCTCACTCTCATTGAAGTTGCTGTGGCCCTCATCTCTATAGAGTGGATAAAACTCCACTGAGGATTCGAGTGGATGCTGCCTGTCATAAAAAATCAATAAAGCTTTAGTTCTTTGTAACATTTGCATCTTAATAAGGACCCTTGAGATAAAAAAATGTATATATATATTCAGTTCCTTAAACATTTGTTCAAATAATAATACAGAATATTTAGTCTCATTTGTTTGTATTTCAAGAGTGTTAACTTTTGAAACAATAGTAAGTTTTATAAAAAGAAACACCCTAGATCTGCATGTCTGCAAGGGTTGAAAAGCATTTGAGTCTTCTTTGATTCAGTCAGCATGACTGCATTACAACACACTTCACTACAGTATAGAACAGCAGCACAATGAATGGTGAATCTTCACACTGCTGTATACAGTTTTGCCAAAACTGTGTGGGGCATTTATTAATATTCATGTACTGGTAAATCAAAGTGGGCTTTTATCATACCACAAAGTGTACACTCTTTTGTAGGCAAATGTATGTATTATATTATTTATTTTAATGAGTATATTTTGTACAATTTATAAATTATATTTTATATTACCCTATTTGCAACTGTTGATGGGCTTTTTTTATTCATCCAATCTACCATGTGTTTGTTTCTTAAAAATAAAGAGATTAAAAGTCAAGTCAAGTCAAGTCACTTTTATTTATATAGCGCTTTTAACAATACAGATTGTAGCAAAGCACTGAAC
>JAUCNO010000460.1:8207806-8228982 GCA_032353835.1 Enteromius viviparus
GGTAAAATAAAATCTATTTTTAGAGAAAACTAAAGTGTTTTTTGACCTTGCATACACATAAACCTGTTTTAAGACACGTATAAAACAATATTAGCCACCTTTAAAATGGCATAATAGGGGCACTTTAATGTCAGAACCGCAAAATGTTGAATTATTTCAAAATTAATCTATTATTTCATAATTCATCTAAAAAGTAACCATAAACCAAACCCTTATCCTAACCCTAACATATGCTATGTACATGTAGTTAATTGATATTACTCAGTACTTAAATGCACATAATTACACCATAACAAGGGACATATATGTTACATGGAACATAATTTCAATGCTGAACTTACCAAGCCACAGTTGAGGTTCTTGTCCACTTTACAGAATGTGTGAGGCGGAGTCTCGCCCTTGTTTGTGATGATGACACAGATGTCAGTCACAGCCAGCGAGTTCTGCGGCTGGACGGGGGGTGCACGACGGTATGTAATGAATATGCGCTGCGATGTGGCAGAGCTGTTGTTGACATTTGCACAGCGGCCAAATGGTGTGGCCTCAATGACCTCACAACCCTGAATAACACGCTCCTTACCCTCATAGAGGACCCTACAACAAAGAACAAACACTTATCAACAACTACCCACAGAAACAGAATAAAGAACCTATTAACAAGTACAGTTATGTTCTTCTTAAGATGGAATTAGATTTCATTAGCATTATCAAGATCTGTGTAAACATGCCCAATCGTGGTACAATTTTTGTGTGTAAGGCAGTGAAAAGAGAAGAGGAAATGTTAGTGCACTGAAAAATGTATATATATGATACATTATGCAGTCACCAAATTATGCAGAGTCTCTCTCCCTCTCTCTCTCTCTGAACTCAAGTGAGCACAAATGGGATGTGTAGTAAAGATTTAAAAGCTTTACGCATACTAAGTGCTATCAAATGCCTTTAGCAGCAAGTATGTTGCATCATCATGTAATTTAATATTGTGGCATAGTAGGTGAAGACAAAATACAGTGGATGATGTGTGCTGAGTATTTGAATGAGAATTTCATAATTAAAATATAGAACTTTAAACTAAATTAACAACATTATTTACTTACAACAATTAACTATGCATATTAATTATACACTTATTTATAAAATTCACAGGCCCCAAGAGGTATTAAAGGAGTCATACAAAGCCTCAAGCTAATATGATTCTTTAGGGTCTTAATGGATAGATTGTATTTTAGTTTGTTTAAATGCTACTTTTACCGTCAATAACAGCTCTTTTGAAATCATTCTGTTCTGTGTTCTTCCCCTTTAAATCTTCACGAGCTTCGCTGACCCCGCCCCTCTTTTCTAAAGCACTCTCTGAGGATCTTTTTTAGCCGTATTCATAGTGAAACTTGCTAATTAGCACATTATTAGGAAAGGTGATTTGGAAAGATTCATTAAAAGACATTATACTCACTGCTTCTGTAGGTGAAGCTGGATCATGAATGATTCACGCAAACATAAACACATTTCGTTTGATCAAGGGTGCATTTCCCTTCAGAACCAAACGTAACGTTAATCTTCTGCGTCTTTAGTCACTCAGGTGTCGGGAGTAAATGACTACTGCTATGTTCATTAATACATTCCACCAAAACACTTCAATCGCTTAGGAGTCTTGCTTGTCTCTGCGTCTCGGTCTGATGGCTTACTCAGGACGGGTCTGAGATAAGACACCAGTTCAGTCTGTGTGACATACTGCTGTCAATCAACTATTGTGGAAGTGGCCTCTGTCGGTGTGATGCCACACCAACATGCATTTGACAATGGCTTGATTTCAGAAGGGGCAACTTGTTTTTATTAAATTGAAAGAAAACAACTGGTGAATCCTTATTGTAGGGTGGTTGTGTACACACACTCCCAACACACATTTCAGTCCAGTGTGGCACTGGATGACCCCTTTAAGACAAGCTGTCATATATTTTTGAACACATTTCTACGGAAATGTGGCTAAAGCCTATAAAATGAATGAATGATAGGTCAAATAAATTTACTTAAGTAAATTAATAAATCGTTACATTACCATTTTTTTAAATGGAAATTATTTCTAAACAGTTTTTTTTATTTATTATTTTCTGTCTTTAATTTTAGTTTTTAAACTTTTTTTCTATGCTTTATTCATTTGTGTATTTATTATTTATTTGTTTACTTGTCTATGAGGGAATTCTCCTTAAGGCTACTTCTACATTAATACCAGAAGTAATGGGATATTTTCTAAAAAAAACAAATGAAAAGAAGGAATAATTGACGCACACATCCTTAGATAACATAATCCTTAGAACACTCAGACAGACCTGAAGACTTTCCCAATGATTTTGCAATAATGACATATAGTTATGGCATCCACAGTAAACAAAGTTGTAAAAACCTGTGACTCATTTTGACTTCTGTTCGTCCATGGGTACAGCTAAACACAAAAACACCCATTCAGCCTACAAAACTCACCCAATGTCAATGAGTGGGGGCTTCCCACGAGCCCTCTTATAACACAGGAAGAGTTCTGGGCTCTTGATGCTGCCATGGTTCAGATTGGCCGGCTGGCCACTATAGGTACTCTCGATGCATGTGAAACCTTCAGGCACAGTTTCTCCTGCAGACTTGTTGATGACGGCAAGGTCTGTGATTGGTGCCTTGGGCCCACTTGACTTGGCTTCAGATAGATCCTGCTCTAGTGGTGTGGACTTGTCCGTCAGGCCAGCCACAACAAAGTAGTCTGTCACACGGTGACCCTTATCCTCAATCATGGCTGGACGGACCTGTTTGGAAAGAAGAAACTGTTGATTCTCATGTCTTAACAGGTTTCAGTCCTTATTTGTATGCTTATTCTTATTTGTAAAATGTTTACTTTTAATGATCTTGGACACTTATATGCCTTCACCCAAATACAAACATTCACTAAATTTATAATAAATGTATGATTTATATACATATATATATATATATTCGGGCTGTAACGATACGCGATATGAAACCGAAATCGCGACACTCAGATCCACAGTCCTGTGTCGTGGTGTGATAAGGGAGAATCGCGACGCACCTCGTGACTACCTTTCAAATCATGTGACACCTGCCTGCAAAAGTTGAGCTAGTTGAAGAAGAATGAGGAAACAAGGCAACCAACCCAGAGATTGCAGACCCTCCCTCCTCATTTAAGTCAGCAGTATGGCAACATTTCGGCTAGCCGGTGGAGATAGAGGACGGCAATCGTGTGTAGTCAACAAGACCCACACAATTTGCCATAAGTGCTTTAAGAAGCTTCCCCAAGTGACAGGTAACACAACCAACATGCAGACCCTAAAAGACCAGTTATTTTGCCTTTAAATAGTCCAGCTATTGCTCATGAATAAAATTTGAATTAAGAAATTTTTAATTTGAAATACTTATTGACCTCACTGTATATAAATATAAACAGATGAACATTTAGTTTTTGTAATACTGCCACTGAAGACATTGAAACAATAAAACCACATACCGAGGTGTGAAGCACATTGAATGTGCATTCTGTGTGAATAGCACAAAGCTTCTGCTTAAAGTCCTTTATCAAGTGAGTCACATGTGAGTGGTTCATCACAGACATCTTTGTGGATTTGGATCATTCTTAAGTGTTATTACTGTTTAGTGTTATGACCTTATTTATTGACATAAGGTCAGTGTGTCCAATTGTAACATTTGTAAGTATTTATATCGTAATCAAAACTGTGATTACTTTATGAAAAAGCAGGTCTTGATTGTGACAAAATACTAAATTCTAAATAAATTAAATAAATAAATAAAATCATCCATCCCTACTTGCCATTAACAGAAGCACAACGAAGAAGTCAAGGCCACTACATATATTACTGCTGTAAATGCAGTCGGAATGGGCCCAAATTTTATATGACATTGAATTTCACAATTCTTGATACCAAATTCTTGCCTAATTAATGCAGGCATAAAGTTATCATGGTTACGGAAAAATACTAATGCAGGGTTTCTCCTCAGGCAGCCTGCAGGCCACATATGGCCCGTGAAGAGAAAAATGTTTGGCCCTAGCTAATTCAAATAATGTGGCAAGAAAATTCAAACACAGCATCAGAATATTGTGTCTACAACAGAAGCGAACGTTGTGGCGTGACGCATCAAAATACAAAAAAAAACATTATAATCAATGTTGCTGTCTACACTGAATGTGGCTTGATCAGTGGACGCGACAGATCTAAGCTCTATAAAAATATTAATATTAATAAAAAGAGATCCAGTCTGGAAATGAGCAGGAAGAGTTGATGGAAATATGAAGAACCCTGGTCTAAAGAATATTGAAAGTTGAAAAAAAAAAAAATAAATAAATCAACTTTCATGGTAACACAGCACTGCAACATCATGTGAGCATAATTATAAGAGCTTATTGGCTTATTCCAGCTTTCAAACCTACCTAACCAGCATATGATGTTTTATTCAACAAGGTATACTGTGTGCGTTTCAGAATTCTATACTTCCTAGTTAGTTCACAGCTAGCTTTTATTGAAACCAAGCTGAAAAAATGAATTATTGTCTATTTCCTCTTCATTGCATAACAGAGATATACATGAGCACAAGACTGTCTGCACAGACACAAATTAACCTCTTTGCCTCTTCGGCCAGCCATTGGTGCATGCTAGGAATGGAATACAACACAAACAAATGGAATGAATGAAAATTGATTTAGATGCCATTTTACCTTTCAAAAAGGTGTGTGCCTCTAAGAACATTGTCTTGGCATACCTTTTGTAGCATTCAAACATTTGAGAGCTGGTTGTTATTTCCAATAAAGTGCTTCATTATGCCAGTTAGTGGGCAATTATTTATTTCACAATTGGACACAAGCAAATTTAATTAATTAGGCTTGATGGACATGACCATAATTACACATAAGTGACCAAAAAGAATGCATTTGTAATAACACTGGTGGCTAGTAGTAGTATCAGAGATCTAGAATACACTAGAAACTCGCTGTACTCTATACATTTGTACACAATTCAGTTTCTATTCATTTTAACAATGCTAATGAAAGACCCAAATATATTTTATGACAAACATGATTAGTTTGGCTCATTAGTTTAATTTGTCTGGTAACGCATCAGTATTTTACCAAATCCGTCATTTCCAATCTAGAAGCAACTTAAGGTCATCTCACTAGTAAGATGTCACTTGGTTAAGTGCCATGTAGCAGTGGCTTACTAAGCACTAATTACAGGTATTGCCTACCCTGATCAACAGTGAACTGCGGACAGATGAGTTGTTTTTCATAGCCAGAAGATATAAAAACAGAAGATACGGAAAGCCAATGGCCCAGTGTCTCTCCAGCCTGTCTCATAGCCTGTGCTTTCCAGCTATCACCCATCTTTACACTGTTCTTCAACAGATTACAGGAGCTGTGTGAAGCCCCTTCTGAGTTAAACACTCCAACCCTGTACCCATGAAACCAAAAACTTAATGACTACAGAACTGTTGTTTTAATGTCTGTGATGATGAAGTCGTTTGAGAGGCTCGTGTTGGCCTTGAAAGACATTACTGAACCCTTGCTGGACCCCCTGCAATTTGCTTACAAAACAAACAGGTCTGTGGATGATGCTGTCAACATTGCAGTAAATCCTCCAACATCTGGACAAACCCTGGACTTATGCAAGCATTTTGTTTGAGGACTTTAGCTTCACTTTCAACACCATCATTCCAGATACCCTTTGAAATAAACCGACCCAGCTCTCTCTACCCACCTCCATATGTCAGTGGATCACACGCTTCCTGACAGTCAGGCAGAAGCTAGTGAGGCTGGGAACTCGCATCTTACATCTGCACCACCAGCACCGGAGCTCCTCAGGGCTGTGTTATCTCTCCATTCTCCCTCTACACAAATGACTGCACCTCATCCAGACCCCTCATCCAGGATGGAGACGAGGACTGTAGAGATGATAGTGGACCTCCGATAGTGCTCTCCCTAAATTACCATAATGAACAGCTCAGTGCCTGCAGTGGAGCCAATCAAGTTCCTGGGCACAATCACTCAGAACCTGAAGTGACCACATTGCCACCATTGTGAGAAAAGCTCAGCAGAGGTTGTGCTTCCTTATATATATGTATATATACCATTACTATACTATTCTCTCATTCCGGCGTAATATCATTGTGCCTGCTTCACTCATGGTACGGCAGCAAAATTCCTTGATTATTACGCCAGAATGAGAGTATAGTTCCTACTCATATCACCCTAGAAAATCCATAACTTTGCATTTTCCGCCAGTCTTAGTACACGATGCGACTACAGAAGAGTCAAGTTTTAAATAGGTTAAATTTAAACATATCGAAACACTTTAGTCATTTTATAGCGCGACGCTAGCTGGTCTCATCGGATTCAATGATTTATGCTAAACTATGCTAATTTTGGGACCAAAACAGTATAACACATCTGTATTACTCTAGTGATGTTGGAAAATGAGCCTATTTCCAAAAAAAAGTGGAGTGTTCCTTTAACGATGAGCCTATTTTGTAGATAGCATTGATAGTCGCGAAATAAGATGGAGGTCTTTACTAATCCTTGAGAACATAGCTAAAAGTTTAAAATGCCTCGTAATAAAGCTTACAATTCCTGTCAAATGCAGACACACTCTTACTCATCGTCCCTTTGGCAGTGGGTGGGGAATCATGGGAAGTGCAGTGACTGACTTTAATTAGCTCAGAGTGGAAATCCCTATCATAAAGCCATTTCATGAAAACCTTTTGTTTCGGTAATCCAGCCCAAATCCTAATCTAATTCAATCTTAATTAATTATGATTGGAAAAGAGATTTATACAATCACACACAACCGAGAGAGAAAAAAAGTGGGGAGGTCTCAGCATGCCATTTTTGCTTTCCACTTTGGATATCTTTCTGCGTGTAGTAATAGCACAATGCTGATTGCAACATGCAAATAACTGGGAATAAGATATGGGCCTAATTTACACACAAAGGAGTTATGGTAGCACTGAAAATAAAAATTATTTTAAATACTGAAGGTATTAAAATGCAATAGTGGTACGAATGCTTTGTAATTTCCCCCTGGCTGTCTACCATTGACAAACCATGATTAAACACTCAATATCATGAGAAAGTATCACAAACGCCTGTGTTTACTTGCACACCAACATTTAGCCACCTCCAAATAACAGTGCCCGCTTGTCTCGTCAAGCTCGACGAACTCTGTAATTTACACTTTGTCCCTTTCGATCAAAGAAGTCTATTTTCTCCTCTCTTTGGTTCATTCAATCAGCCTTGAAGTAAGACAAGGTGTTAAGCGGAAATGTGAAGACAATTACTTGGACCTTGTTGCAATCACTGTTTGAGTCTGTACAGCCAAGGTCTATGTATTAACACTAAAAACACTTCAGGAAAGTTTTAATTGCACTAGGTCTCAGACTGAGTCTATAGCTCAGGAAACTGTAGTGTGTTTATCCTCAAATGCTCGGCTTCTTTTCTTCCCTCTTGAACTTTCTGTGACTCAGCTTCCCTGGGCTATCAATCTGGATAATGAAGGATGAAAGAAGAAAGAATGAAATGTAGGCTCAAAAGTAGAAAGCAACGCGGCTTTAACACAACAGAGTTAGCATTAGCTTAGCACCAGTAAGATAAGCTACACATCTGGTGACTTACAATAAACCTCTGGACAGGTAGATGATCAGATTAACCTGTGTAAGCTTCCTAACAGAAGTCATCTAAGAAGTGATGCAATGTTGCATAATACAGTAGACATAATCAAATCAAATTTGTCCTTCCAATATGGCTGAATTCACATATACTGGTATATCCTTTCAGGGACAGCTGAACTGAAAACAAAAGTTGTACTTTCATATCTCACACTGTTGTTTGTTTGCAACATACAATGTTCAGAATAGCTTCTAATCCGAGCTAAGCACGTGGAAAAAAGCTATTAATTATAAACTAAATGTTAGCACACGTGCTCCAGTTATTTTTTTTTTCTTTTTAACTGGACAGGCAGTTTATCTTCTGTCAGTGACATAAAGGGATGATATATTTCCCATGACCATCTGCCAAAGCATCAAGGTCATCATAGTCACCAAGGAGGAGGAGGAGGGGGGGCGGGGTGAAAGCCTAAGTCCTGTATACCATATATCAAGCTTTCGTTCCATATGGACATTGAGTCCATCATCAGATACACTTATACCATATAAATCCAATGGCAACTAGGATTATCATGGTTTACCGTTGGGTAATAACCAACGTGATGCGAGACCCCTACAGCCTTGTAGTCCACTACCTTACACAAAGATCAGGACCACTTACAACAGCAAGGTTGTAATTCTTCTCCATACTGTTTTTTTTTAAAACTGTAATATATTATTCAAATGGTTTCAATACATGATGCTACCAACAGTCGATATGTTGTTCGTGTACAGTTCATGTTGTAGACATCGCTCAATATTCTAACATACTGATCCAAGCAGAGACCGTGGTGCCTAATGGTCGATTGATACAGCTCGATCTGTACATCTCAGCAGGCCTGTACGTACAATCACAATTCCCTGGGGTGCAGTAATGTCAAGAGTTGACAGAAACTGATCTGAGACTTGTGTTAATCTAGCATTTGTTAGAGTCCGGACCTAAACAGATGTTTGAAAGTCAATGTTTAGCAATGTAATGCTTGTTACATAATGGCTAATGTCCCGTTCATCTGTCATTGTCTGGCAATCTATTGGTTTCCACATGGCAGGGGAGATGGACATGTGATGGGACGACGGAGGATCTACACAGGGACATTGTGCTGTTTGTTGGCAAGAAATGTTTTTGTCTTCATTTTTTTGTAGGATTCTCATCTATACTCAAAAATATGTTAGCCAAACTTCTGCTAAAGTTTCTTTGCTATGCTTTTGGCAATGGCTTCTCTGGGTAAATACATTCCTGCTATACTAGACATGCAAACACTCATGACCATCACATCCCACAGACTTCTTCCTCTTCACCAGTTGATCTAAAATGTGCTCAGCAATCATCAATTTTATAATGTGTAGTTTGGCACAAAGTAAAATCATTACATTTTTATTTTAGATCAGGAGGGCAAAACCTGCATCCTATGGGCCCTTTATCTCATGCAAAGAATGGCTTTTGTTGATATCTTTAGCACGTTCTACTCCCCTGTTGCCGTAGTGGCTCTGTTATCTGACGGCAAGCAGCTCTGTTGCTAGTGATTAATGAAGAGGAAAGTCTGCCGCCTAAGGCGAGATTTGATGAGCTCCACTGAAAGTCCCCTTTGGGATTCTCTGCATTACATCATTCCTTCAAACGATGTCATAATATATGTATGTTTAAAGTAGAAATTAAGTTATGCTCTAATAAAGACTACCTTTAAATACATTTTAGTCCCTTTAAATGCGCTTTATATGTGTAGTGAAACACTACTTTCCATTCTAGCTTCATGTGTAGAAATAACTATAATTAAGCCATTTGTAGGTGGATTTTCCAAAGTTTAGTATATATTTGGCTCAATCAGTGGCCTGAATGAACTTGAGCAAACAAAGAAACACATGGGATGTGCCAGAAAAAGTGGTAGGACAGATTGAGAGATGATTCAGAAGTCTTAACTCCAACTCTCGGCAAACACACTTGAAGCAGTTAATCCAGCTCTTTGGGATTGCTTTCAAATCACAGGCAGGTGCACTGAAGCAGGTTGGAAATAAACTTTGCATGGGTGGGTCTTCAGGAGCATGGTGCAAACTGAATTTGATCGCTGATCAAATTTAATAAATGCTTAATTCATTTATGTCCATCTAACTGCTGTAACCCATTTCCTGTAGAAGAAACGTCTGAAAGTCAAATGTGCCCCTGGTCCGCAAAATCAGTCATAAGGATCAATTTTCAAAATATTGAGAAAGCCACCTTTACCGAGTTGTACAAATGAAGTACTTAGCAATGCATTTTTCTAATTAAAATTTAAGTTTTAATATACTTACGGGAAGAAATTTACTAAAAATCTTAATGGAACATCTTAACATCCTAATGATTTTTGGCAAAAAAAGAAATTAATAATTTTGACCCATATAAGTATTTTTGGCTAATGCTACAAATATACCGGTGGCATTTAAGATTCTTTGGTACTTACGGTTTTGTACTTCATGGTGACATATGTAAGAATACACATGCCTTTTTTCTCGGGTGGGTATCAAATTTCTCTGAAATAGAGTATTCCAAAACATTGTTTTTTTTAAAAGCACAAGGCAATAACAAAATGATTATAAATTTTTTAGGAAAAATGGCATTCCAGAAAGTATCTGCTTAATGCATTATTTTAAATAGTTTGTGACCAAATTGTTTGTGACGGCACGACACGGGTCTCAGGCTTGATTTGCAGTTGTAAACAAGCACCAGATGCCGTGATTAGGAATCAAAGAAGACCGAATTACAGCAGTGGGAGGGACTGACAACTGATCAGATGAGAGGAAGACCAGATTGCGGAGAATACCCAGAATCCTCAGCCATAGGGATAGTTGGCCTGAGCAGTTTCATCCTCTCAAACAGACGATAGGAACTGACTTTGATCTGGCAAGATCAAACAAACGGTGACACATAAGAAGGTCATCTGCAGGTGTTTCAGTGTGTGTGTGTGTGTGTTTGGAGCGTAGTACCCACCTTCTCCTGGTACTGGCGCCGGGAAGAGTCCAGCGACTGTATGAGGGCGGTGGCATGGCCAATGAACATGGCGTAGCAGGTGGCTCCCACGATCATACTCAGCATGGTCAACCAGATATCAGACATACTCTCGGGGGCCTGGCGTCCGTACCCAATACACAGCATATGGCTCATGGCCTTGAACAGAGCAAACGAGTACAGCTCGCTCCAGGAGTCATTCTGCAAATTAGGATGTGAAAAAGCAATAAACAGAAAAAGAAAGACAGCCTTTCATTGCTTCATCTGCACTTGATACATGGTACTCCTTAACTCAGATTCTTTGCTCAGGAGGTGAATACCTCTATAAACCCCTATCAAAGGCATCTTGCCAAGTACTTTGGATAGCTACGTGCACCATGGACCTGTGATAGTCATTATTCCATCACTCTGTCTGCAATTTAATGGGACCATAGAGTTTATTGTTCAGTCGGGGGATTGTTAGAATGTCCTTCCTCCCCTTGCAAGTATCTGCATAAGACCTCAGCTGCTACACTAAGGTGCCTCGTCTCTCTCTTCATAAGTGACTGATTTTGCAGGATTGACCTGATGGGTCCCTGTGAAATGTGGTTAACCTGATTTGCATTCGAGCAGGGTTTAGACAAGGCTATGAAAATCCCAAATCAAAGTCAAGGAGGCCACGGGTGACTCTGAATGACGAAGTGGGGGAAGAGTTGGAAGTGAAAATGGAAAACGAGGGTGATGGATAATCAGTGGAATTACTTTGCAGAGATGGGTCGAGAAGTGGCTTACCAGCGTTGGGGTGAAGGAGACCTCTGTCGAGGCCAAGATGCACCTAGCTGCTATCGCCAACTGGTAGGCTGGGGGCAAAGACAGGCTACAGTGCACATGGAGTGCAAGCGTCATGGAGAAATACGAAATATAAATGTTTTCCCAGACTCAACTACACAGTCCTGAAGCTGTGTTGCTGCAACCCCAACAATCCTGTCAAGTGCAGATGCAAACAAGACAGAGAAGACATCATCTGGAGTCTAACCCTTTATTTGAGCAACTGCAAGGCTTGGCAGTGGAGAAAGCATGCAGTGTGAGCAGGGTGTCAGGGAGATTTGTTTGCTTAGTTCATGTCTGCTTTCCATCTTCTTTACATGTCTGCCTTCCAGGACTTCCAAGGAATACTCTGAGCAACAATTTTATTCTGGGTTAACAGGAACATCTTAAGCACTGTCTGAACACAAACTGCCTAAATTCTATATTACACATTTGAACCCTCCCGACAATTGCATGGGAAAGAAACAAATGTAATTAACACTTCTTGTGTTGATGTTTAGAGTGGTTTAGAGTCACACCTTCCACTACGAGACTGATTTATTTCTTTTTTATTGCTACAAGAACACCAACAAACTGTAAACAAAGAGTCAATTGGCAGTGCCATACTTCTCAGAGAGGAGTGTGCAAATTAATGCAATGAAATCTATTGCATAGCCTCAAAACATTTGCCATCCAACACCCCAACACATGCTCTACATTCTGTGGATGAACAGGCATTCTCTAATTATTTCCTTTTCCCTGCATTTATGCAGGAAAAAAGAGGAAATCTTTAATGCTGCGTAATCAGTTTCAGCAGACATGCATTGTAGCGCTGCTAGCATTATTTGGAATGAGCTAAATGAAAGATTACCGCACATTAGAGTATATCTTGTTGAGCAATTGTGTTTTGGTTATATTTGCCTAACTAGGGCCCTTAGCGCAAATTTAACCTAGTGTTACTCACCCCCACTGGCACTGTGATGACAAGACTTAGCTGCTAAGTTGATTTAGCCAAGCTTCACTAGCACAGTCATTACTGTGGGGCTTTATTTCTTTGAGATGTATGAGAATAGGATTGTGTCGAGTCTACATTCAGCTGAGTGAAACATGACTGAATTGTGCTTATATTAAACACGCTAATTAGCTGCAATGAAAAAGTTTCCTTTAGCATTGCTTATCTAGTATTACTATGGGTAAGAGTAAAGATTTGTATATGGTGGAAGATACAAAACACTTGGAATGGAATAATTCTTAGTGCTAATTATGGCAGTTGTAAGAATTAAGTCCCGCCAGTTTAAAGAGCCATTCACTAACAGATATACTGTATTTCCTCCGCAGTAAATAGATGGTCACGAATGAACTGACCTGCGCTAAATTGACTTTGGTAAGAGTCCTTCACTGTGAATGCGTAGATGAAGACATGCCACGTTAAGTCCATCTATGTGTCTGCGCACGTCTGGAGGTTGCTTATCTGAACTCTGGCTCCTCAAGCTTGCACAGCTCATAAACAAGACTCTTGAAAAACACACGTGAGCATGTACCTGTGAATCGATGCTTTATTTGGGATTCTAACTGCATGGGTGGATTTGACGATGCTAGGTCATGGATCACAGGGCACAGCTGGATCAAAAGGGATCAAAGGGTGTATTTCAGTGCATTGATCTATCTGAGGCGGGAAACACAGTGGCAGGTGAAATGCGGCTGAACCATCTGCAACTCATTTATGTTAAGTCAAAATAGAATTTTAATTTAATGTGAGTGTGATATTAATGAGTCTCAGATGATATTAATGATCTTTTTTTCAACCATTATTTAAGATTTTAAGAAAGGAGGCAAGTACATCTAAGTTTGTTATTAGATTGGAACAGCATCAGACTTTTATCAGTATCTTGAATGATAATGCCTAGTTAAGTTTTATTTTATTCTACCAAATGAGGGAAGGTTTGTAAATTGCCTAGTGTTTTTTTAGCACCTCTGCTGAAGCTTAACAACATTTCAGCGAGTGTGACTCACAGACTTCATTACCACACAAAGACAGGCCTGTTGAGAGACCAAGCGGACTCTTGAAATAATGAGACAGATCGTTTAACGCTGCGTCTTTCATTTCAAGCAATCTGCCTTTCGAAAGCTGCTGACCTTGATTGCTAAGCATTGGCAGCGACTAGAATGATTGCACTCAAAAACTACTGTTGTAACAAAAGCCAATGGGAAACCTGTCCCCATGTCACATGATCTTTTACAAGTGACAGCATTTAAAGAGTGTGTATTAATATATATAAAGGACGAACAGGAAACAGGAAAAAAATTAAATAATCAGCATTTATCAGAGTTCAGTCTTACTAGTTTGTCAACTTTGGTAAATTCGACAGTTGACAACGAAATTCAAATTTGATGGCTGATGACAGTTCATGAACTGTCAGTGGTATATACCAAGGTTTTAAACAATCCAGCCCTTTGGTTGTCAGGAATAGCGTTCAGCCAACATGTGAATCCCCAGATAATACAAGTATAAATTGACTCTGTTAAGTTCCCTGGTGCTGCACACACGTTTCACTTTACACTTTAAACTTACTGTATACATTAGTGTAGCAAATGTCCAAACAGCGTCTCATCTTCAGACTAAACTAAACAGCAGGGAAAACTACTAGAGCAGATGGATTATGGTGGGAAGTCAGGGAGGGGTGACTCAAAGTGCCTGGCTGACTTGAGAAAGTGAGAAGAGCAGGTGATGGAGTCGGTTCCCCAATGAGCCCATGTGATTAACACTGTCAAACACTGATGACATCAGTGTTAGTTTTGGCTTTGTGATTTGCTTATTGTGTGGAACTGTTCAAGCATAATTGGAGTGACCTTCTACGGAGCCATTTGCTGAGTCCAGGATTCAGTTCATGTACTTAGCACATGGCTCATTTCTATTTTAGTGTGTAAGCTGTAGATAATGGTACTTAAACTTTGGGTTACAAAACCAACAAGTTTTTGGGACTAAGGCAAGTTGGAAGGCTAGACTTACCACCATCTTGTTAAGAGACACCCAACAGTCTGAAGGGAAGTCCTGCAACATGGGCACCAAGAACTGCAGACAGCCATCCCAGTGGCACAAAAGCAGCATCATGCCAATCAGATTGAAGATGCGCATCACCGCACTGGCCAGGTCGTAGGTCATGTGAAAGATCTGTCAGTCAAGATAAGAGAACATTACATTTAGCAGAACGGAAGGGCTCTCTAGGACAATCCGGATCAAATGATCAGGACGCCGAGACAGACACACAGGTAATCCATCTTCTCATATTGAATTTTTGGAGGGATTCCCTTGACAAGGTACTGTTTCAAAACCCGTTTGACCTGAAGATTATTTGTGACCTCTAGATTTGTGAATACGAGCACACATATTGCATTGAGACCAGGTTTGCCAAAGCTTTATGCAGTGAGTACAGTACATCCTACAAACTTCATCTTGCCAGATTAGATTCAATCCAGAACATGTCTGCGAATGATGAAAGTAATGTGCCGAGCTGATACTATGTTCTTCCTGGCGGGACTGGAGAGTAGAGAATGTCTCTTGGAGACAGCCGTGTGTGCAGTTTGTTTGTGGTTACAAAGTGGAGAGGACAGCTATTGGAGAGCGATCTGGAGCCAGTCCAGGATAATGCCTTGTGTGGTTGTGCGAGACAGTGTCAACACTTTCTTCCCATACCAGAAACAAGGCTTGTCACACCTGAGAAAAGCCAAGAGCTCCAAATAGCAACTAGGCTAAAATCAGCGATAGAAGAAGACAAGCAGAGACACTACCCTGGCTTGTGTTGTAAAGTTTTTAGCTGGTGTTCTAGCTTGAGAAGCAGCAGGACATGGAATGGGATGTGAGACAATGCAAAACTGACTGGAGGAAACTAATATTTAAAGAGAAGCATCATGTCTGGAGCTCCTAAATAGTCATTAGTTAGGGCTGTTTGTTTAGTATATCATTGTTGCTGCGCAGTTCTTGAAAGCTTTCTTTGATCGGGGCCATTGGTCTCAAAGCAATGTGGAAGCACTTATGGGTCTCATGGCACCAGCATTTGAACTTGTTGAAATTAATGATCCATACCAAATGTAAATACTCTGTTGTCTTCTGGCATGCATAAATACGGTTTTGAGGGAATTGTCAAACATCATTAGACCATGATGAAACTGGCTTGTGCAATCTTTGCTTGTGTCTGTAAAATATGATCGCCAGGCATGATTCTTAAGCAGTTTTTCATGATTGTCGTGTGTATCGAATAAGCTAGCTAACTAGCCTGATATCTCAGTATTTTTTAGCAAAATTAAAAATGGTCTAAAAGTCAAAAAATATTTAGTTTTTATTTTTTCTTTGTGTTTTTGGCTTAATGGAGAAAATCAGCCTTCACCACTTGTAAACCTTTACAAAAACTAACCATTGTTTTTTCAACAAATAAAACCAAAAGATCCATAGTTACTATAGTTAAACCATGGTAACCACAGATCTATAGTTTAACCATGGTATTTCTAGTAAAACTGTGGGTTTAAAAATAAATATAAATATGGCAAAAAAAAAAATTCAGGACTAGTTTTTGCTTTTAACAAACTGTAAACTATGACTTATGCGAAAAACAAATTTCCTCATGACTTTAAACAAACAAAAACCAAAATAAAGGCTACTTAATAGTTAGTAAGGTAGTTAAGTTTAGTTTAGTTTTTATTAGGGATGTACTTATTTAAGAGTACTATGTTAATAATAGGCATGCTAATAAGTAACTAGATAATAGTAGAGATCTGGTTAATAAGTCAGCACATTATGATCATGCTACTGTGGCTAATAAAATGCTTTTCTTCTTGACATGTTTACATGCAGTGCAATATTAGGGTAATGAGCAAAAACTAAGTTTCTATAGCAGTTAAAATATTTCCCTGATAACACATCAGGAACATTTAAGCATTTCCACAACCTCCACATTAACAGGTTAACGTACTGATTTAATAGTGGGTTTTACAACTTGGTCATACAGTATCTTTCAGGAGTTCTAACTCATGCTTTGTCCCTGCCTGAGTAATCAAGAGCAATGCGGGGGCCAAACAGTGTGGAGTGGATGTGGCACTGCTGTGCAAGGTTGATTCAGTAATTGAGGGCCATGCCTGGCTCACATTACCACTATGTAATCAGCAGCATAATTGTCCCATTTAGTGGTGAAAAGAACACATAAATCTGAATCATCAGTCAGCTCAACCACAGGCAAACCGTCACATTTCTGTCACTCTGAACAGCTGGCTCTCTATGTAATCATCTGAAACGGCCGTCGTTTTAATGTTAATGCACTGAACTGTTCTTACAATTGTGGTCAGTCGGTTGCTGTTATTAACAATTATGATGGTTAATTTCTCCAGGCTACGTTAATTAGCCTGTGCACCTAATTAGTCACCCACAACAAAACACCTAGAAGCCAGCATTTGAAATCAGTGAAAAGCACCATTGATCACATTCTGCCTCTCGCAGTTACAAACAAGAAAAGTGGCGTCAATAGGTAAGTAAACATTTGGGCAGTTTGGAATAGCATACTAACTAACTAATTAGAATATAGCTGCGGTATATTGTGTTTTTACTGTGCATAGTATGCAAATTTACTGTTTGTACAGAATATTTGAATGACCCACTATATCTGGCAAAACCATTAGTATTATAACACAGCTTATTATTATGCGAATGACGGTGTCCCACAAGTCAATGTGCTGGGACCATTTTTTTTGTCTGACAAAATTAACCATAAACCACATGTTTTATGATATTCATCATATTAAAGTAAATTTCTTTAGCACTGCTAGTTATAAGAACATTTAACCAATCAGTTGTAGGTATTATATTGACACCTAGTCCTCTGATAAAGGCAAATAAATGTGTGTGAAATATGTTTCACTGGCTTGGCTTGGACTTAGTTGCTTGGATTTATCAACTGTTTTTGAGTTACCAATGTTCTCTCATGAACAAAAATGTCTTATATTTTAGAAGTCTGTGAGATGAAGTTCAAATGGTGACCACCATCAGGTCGCCAACTCAGTGAAAAATGTGTTTCTGTGTCTTCTCAGCATCACAATTCAGAAGATCCTGACTTCCACAGGCGTATAGCAATAGCGCTCGTCTTACCTCTTCCCATTGATGGATGTAACGAATCAGTCTGGATAGTCTTAGAAGTCGCAGTAAACTGAGGATCTTGGTGAAACGCACAATCCGCAACGCTCTGGCCGTCTTGTAAACCTCAGAGTCAATGCCTTTCTCTACGATGAGAAAGATATAATCCACCGGGATGGATGAGACGAAGTCCACCACGAACCACGTCTTCAGGTACTTCTTCTTGATCTTTTCAGGGTCCAGTATTATCTCAGTGTTGTCTTCGTAGACTATACCTGTGCGGAAGTTCAGTACCAGGTCCATGAGGAAGAATGTGTCGGACACAACGTTGAAGATAATCCAAGGGGTGGTGGTTTCCTCCTTGAAGAAGGTGATACCCACAGGAATGATAATCAAGTTGCCTACCATAAACATAAGCATTGAGAAATCCCAGTAGAACCTGCGTGAAAAATGAAAGAAATGGGTATGTGAATTCATTTAAGTTTATTTACAAACTATGCTTATGTGACACTAACAATAGGCAAGTTAGGCATCTCAATGTCTCAAACTAAAGCTGTGCATCCCAGTATTCAAGGTTAGTGTGCATGAATTAATCATTTGTGACCCTAGACCAAAAAACAGTCTTAAATCAATGGGGTATATTTGTAGCAATAGCCAAAAATACATTGTATAGGTCAAAATTATTATTTCATCATTAAAAAATCATTATAATATAAAGTATTATTAAAAATATTTTGTAAATTTCCTACCATAAATATATCAAAACTTTATTTTTGATTAGCAATATGCATTGCTAACTTAATTTAGACATATTTTTTGCACCCTCAGATTGCAGATAATACATTTAAAATATTGTTCTATCCTAACAAACCACACATCAATGAAAAGATTATTTATTTAGCTTTCAGATGATGTAAAAATTGACACTTTGACGTGGTCCAGGGTAACATTTAGCCTGTTATTATATTAATATGAGGATTTCTTTTGGTAACTATTCTCATTTTTGTTGCAATATGTCGGGTCTACCATGCTTTTTAAATGTATTTGATATAAAAGGCACACCCTTATCATAATGAGATTCAGTCTTCATGCGTTCGTTGAGACAGGGATCCTCCCTATAAATAACCCTAGCCTCTACAAACACGCTGCACGCGCATGAGAACAGAGGTGATATGGGTGTAATAAAACAGCATTCGCTTGATATAGTGCCTATTGGTTGCAATCAATATTGTGAAATATTGTACCAATTAATAAAGGTTACCTTAACCTATGCAAGGTCATCACAAGGATGTTGAGAAACAGATACATGGAACAAAGCAGGACGAGAGCTTGTTTTTAAGAAGCTGATTTAAGGTTTACATGCACATCAAGATCTAAGCAGCTTCTCTTAAGGTGTAGAAATAATTTATTGATTATATATGGTGACATGACTGGCAAGCTGTCTGTGGTACTGCAAGCAAAACTTCTGAAGCGATCATAACTAAGCTTTCTCAAGCAAACAATGCAGTTACTGCTGTGTTCTAATAATAAAATGAGCTCCTTCACACTTAAACGCAGTGCTCAGTTCGTCTTCTCTATGAAAATAATAATAGATCACTGGCCTGCACTGCAATGTGTAACTGACTAGCCTGAACAAATCCACAATAGATTTTCTTTTTTTCATGCATTAACAGAAAAAATCTATAAATAAATTAAAAATAATGCGATGACCAGAATGCATAAAAGCATGGATGAAGCATTGCAATCTCAAAATAAAAAAAATCATTTATTTTATGAGACAGAGCACTTAGCTTTTATCATAAATTAAAAAATATTTATAATTATTAATATTGACATTATTACTGATCTATTTTAGTAGAAACCTACCATCAAGAGAGCTTTGTATTTAATCATTAGTCATTTATACAGTTACATTTATTATATTCAAATTAATTGTTATTTTAAATAATAATATTTGGTATTGTTGTTTGAATTTTATGATTGTGGGGTTTCAATTTTATATAATTATTATTATTAATTATTTTATTTTTATTGTATTATTTTTTTATTTAAAATCATAGTAATCATCAGTTTTTTTTATTACACTTATGCTAATTAAGTATTATTATGTTTTTATTATTTATTTGTTATTTATTATTTACTCTCATAACCAATGGCTATTACATAAAAAGTTATTGTTTGCATAAAATGTGTTGTTTCCTGTTGAATGCACAGTGGTGTACTAACACTGTTGAATGCTATTCTATAGAGACCCACTAGCTGATAATGAAAAATACTGGTCAAACCACTTATCTGCCTGCCTTTAATTAAAAGTGCATTAGCGACTGCTTAAATTGAGGTAATGATCTTGTATATCAGCCTTTATTGGAAGTTATTTGATAAAAAATGAACCTGTTTGTCAGTTTATTTGAGGAACACCCTCTTGGCTCCGTGTCCTGGGAGATGATTAAGCACAGACCACAGAGGAGACTATACGATTCAAAGTGTTTGCTGGGAGAACAACAAACAAACCTAACAACAAACATATCACTGAGCTAAAGTACAGTAGCAAAGATTTAAAATAAAGAACTGTTAAAGCTCCATAGGAAAGTTTTATTACCACTGCTTTTATAGCATTTTATTTCAGATTTTATCCTGAGAGACTGTGAGGGGATCATTTCTGAAATTGGAAGTAAGTCTGCTGTCTAAATTTCTTTTTGCAGTTTATCCAGCTTTTGCGCAAGAGGATTTCCATAAATGTTCTGGTAAATTACACACACACCTGATGACGTGAAACAGCTTTAGTGAAGCTGCTGCTGGTGTAAGTTGGCCATCAACGATTCATCTCAGTTTACTAAAAATCTAATTATTCTGTGACAGGAGTTTGTAATATAATTATATATATATATTTTTTTTTTTTAATTTATTTTTTTTTTTATTGTATTTATTTAAATGAAAATTTGTATTTTGTATTCATCCTCTATTCAACTCTGTTACCCCACCCCCTTTATTTTATTTTATTTTATTTTTTTTTATTGTCATAAATATATCAAAATTATGTGCCACCTTGTTGCTTAATAGCTAACCTTTGTCAGCAGAGAACACCTGAAATTGTCAACCCTGTTACTGTGATTTTGTACAGTAAACATGATTTTTGAACAATGAATATTTCACTAAAAGAAATTCTCCTTTTACTAATTCACATAGCGGTACAACCCAAATGCTAAACAAACTATAAAATGTCAACTCTGTTACTTTTTTTTGACAAAGGTATAAGTAATATGTGCCTCGTTTTTTAAATCACCTAATCATAAAATGTTACATCTGTCTCTAAGGGACAATCGTAAATAGTCAAACCTCTTACCATGATTTGGTACAGTACTGAATACTGAATATTTGTGAATTAAAAAAAAAAATTCAGTGGTACAACCTATAGCACAACGGCTAAACAAATTACAAAATGTCAACTCTGTTACTTTTTATTTAATGACAAAGGTGTTATAAATATGTGCCTCTTTGTTTAAATCACCTAATTTAAACTAGGGACGATCATAAATATTCAACCCTGTTACCATAATTTTGTACAGTAATCTATTAAGTACAGATAATATATAT